>BMAO01009733.1:0-18658 GCA_019973975.1 Trichonephila clavata | reverse complement strand
ATTTCACCTTTTTTTATCTCTTCTTGCAATAAATCAGTTTGTCGTGCTGACATTCTGTATGGCTTCGTCCTAATAGGTACCTCATTTATCAGTTCAATGTCATGCTCTACCAAGTGCGTTTTTCCGGGTTCATTGGAAAATATTTTAGAGTAATTACATAAGATTCCTTTTAGTTTGTCTATTTGTTGGGCATTCAATCGATTTTCTAACTGACTGTGCTCTGTTATTTCATCGAAGTCAAAAATATTCGGGTTAGAATCGATCCAGGGAAAGTTTTCTTCTAACTCGTTCGAATCTTCCTTTCCCCTACTGTTGATTATATTGACAAATTCGGCTCTTTTATAGTATGGCTTCAGAATATTTACATGAAAAACTTATTTGAATTGGTGTTGTTGTTAAAGATCACCACATAATTCGTCTCTGAAATTTTTTCTCTATTCTTCCCGGTCCTTTCCACTGCACAGATAGTTCATTGGGTCGACTCATCCTTAATACTAACACTAAATCTCCTTCTGAAAATTCTTGTTTAATGGCATTCTTATCATACCATGCTTTTCTTTTAATTTTCATTTCTTCCATTTTTTCAATGGCTAATTCCTGACATCTTTTAAGTCGATTTATAAGTTGGAAAACTTATTCTACAACGGGAGTCATCTCTTCTGTTGTCTCCATCCAACTCTCGTACAAAAGAGTTAGAGATGTTCTCAAATTTTTTCCATGGACCAGTTCAGCGGTGGTAAAACCTGTGCTTTCATGAGCGATGGTTCTTAAAGGAAAAAGTGCAGCGGGCAACTGTTTTTCCCATTCGGGAGAGGATTCGATGCATATCACTCTAAAAAGAATCTTAAGAGTTCTGTGGAATCTTTCGACAGGATTACTCTGAGGATGATAAACTGAACTTCGAACAACTTTGGAATAAAAGTTTTCACTGATGTTAAAACACTCGTAAATGAAGTCCCTTGGTCCGTTTGCATTTCCTTAGGAAAACCCATTCTACTGAAGATCTAGAACAAAGCTTCCACAACTGTAGTGGACGCTAGATCAGGCATTGGCACTGCATCAGGGTACTTTGAGGATAGACACGTGGCCGTTAACAAATATTTATTCCCTGTAGGTGCGGTGGGAAGGGGTTCTACTTCATCGACGTTTAATTTGAAAAAACCTCGCTTATTATAGGAACTATCTGCAAGGGTGCTTTTTTCTGATCATTTGCCTTACCTGCTCTCTGGCAGGGATCACATGTTTTCACAGACTCTTCTATCTCTTTATAGCATTGAGGCTAATAAAAATATCTTGCAATCCGATTTTTTGTCTTCGTGACACCTAGATGGCCTGATGTGCCTTCATGACCCATCTTCAGAATCGATGACCTAAATTTCTCAGGAAAAACTAGTAGTTGTCTTAAGTCTCCATTCTTATCTTTTCTCCTTTTGATTAGAAGTTTTCCTTTGGTTAGAGAATAATCGCTTGCTTCGTTATTTATGTCATTCTCTACCTTTTGAATCAAAGGAGCTAATTCTTCACTTTCCTGTTGAGCTTTGATGAACTCCTCTGTATTTGTTTTGATTAAGTTTATTGTGTCCTTTTCTCTGTAAGTGAAGGCAAAAGATTTTCAATATCTTCCGTTAAATTTTCTTCTAGCTTCATTTCATCATTTTCATTTGCTTCACTTGTACTCTTCTGTTCTGCTTCTTTTTTCCGTTGACTGCGAGTCTGAATCGCATTCACCATTTCCCGTTTAGGTAGACTATTATTCCCTAAATCTGATTCCAAGAGTTCAATTGTTTGATTCCCCAAACTATATCTTCCCTGATCCAATTGTTTTCGCACCACAGCTGCCTTTGTGATGGCATGTCCCCAATCACAATCAATTTCTACCTCTGCGAGAGGTAAACAAGTCATATGCTCATCAAGAATGTGTTGGACCCACACATTCTCACCTGTAAACATATTTGGCGTAATAAATTTTTCACAAATTATATCTATTGAGGCTCCTTTATCTCTAAGGATAGGCATCTCAATTCCATTTATCTTACCTCTAATAGTATATGGGTCGAGTGAAGCGTTTTCGGAATTACTTCTAACTCTATTTATGTTTTCAGAGTTATATTTATTCAATTTAGGACATTGTGGTCGAAAATGATCATACGATCCGCATTCAAAACACTGATGGCGTCTTCTTTTTTCAAAATCTTGATGATTGTTACGATTTTTATGCTCTCTGGTATTTACAAGATTATTCATGGATGCATTATTCCTTGAACTAACCGTTGGGTTAGTCCACTTCTTTTTCATCGTGTCCTTGGAATATGACCATGGGACTTTTTTTAAAAATGTTTTTGTCACATCCTCATATTCCTCTATTTTATGAGCGAGATCAAGAGGAGAAATAATACTACTCCATTCATCCAAATGATGTTCCTTAAATTCATTTGGAGCCTTTTTCTTTAATTGATCCGTTATCATTAAATCTTTCAACTGTTCGAAAGTAGTAATACCTAATCCAGTAATCCATCCCTCAAAATAGGTCTGAAGTTCGTAATAGAATTCGTCCCACGTGGTCTCCGGATTTTTCTGGTGTTTAACGAAAAGTTTCGTCAACTTTTTAATTTAAATCTTTTTAGAAGCAATGCTTTCACATGATCGTAATTTGCTGCAAGTTCATCCGATTCTCTCACGATAATATTTACAGTATCAGGGGGTAGAACACTAATTAGTTGTGGAACCCAATATTCTTTAGAAATCCTATTAATTTTGGCCTGACTTTCAAATAAAACCAGAAAGAGGCTTATGTTATCCTCCTTTACATTAAATTTAGGAAGAAATTTTTGCAGTTCAATAGAGTTTGAACGGTGTCTCTCCCTAATGTCATCATTTTCGCTGACACGCGATGTGTTAGCTTGTGATCTTTCTTCAATTCTCACGTTTAGCATTTCTCGAACGAATTCTTCATCGTAATTTGTGCTATTTATTCTATAAGATTTTTGAGGTGTCTAATTTTTAAATCATCAGTTACTCTTTCACCTAATTGTTCTGCGATATAACTTAGATCTGCTCTTCGACCTTTTCCTAAATAAGCCATTTTTAGACAAAATGTTTTTACACTAAAAATATTTCGAATCCCACAATTAGAATGAATGCAATATCACTTATACACTGTTTCTTAAGAAAGTAATAATAAAATTGTAAAATTCAAAATTGGTAATCACTAGAAAGTAATTTTAAACAAATGTATGCATGAACTTAATTATTAATAGCCAAACTCTTAATACGTATCTGATAAATGAATGATATTTGCATCACACACTATTTATATAAAAATACTTTCATCAAATTCTACACGAAGATTTTAGCAATAAAAACAATCTAATTTTCATAACAAACAAATTGCAAAATATCATAAACCAAGTTCAATAAAACACTCTATTATTCTCACAAAATAGCTAAAATCAGATATTTAACATTCAAATATTTCCGAAAAAATTATTTCTGTTGAAACAGTTATAGATTTTATGGAAAACCTTTCTACGAATATTTAAACCAATTCTAAAAACACAGAAAAATGCAATGCAAAAAGGACACAATATTATATAATTATGTTATTCGCCCCAAAAAATCAAAATGTATATATAAAACTAAACAAATCTCTAACTATCATCTATATAAATTTCAATATTTTAAAATACAATAAAAATTTCACCATATGTAATCTAAATAGTTGGCCAGATAGAGAAGGAAATCGTACCTGGAATATTTTTGTAGATCAACACTTGTCGGGATGTCTTTACGGGCTGCACAAAAAGGACTTCCACACAGGAATTTTTTAAAAAAAAATAACTTCTTTTAGACCAGGTTGGTCTTTACTCTTTTTTTCCCTATCCGTAGGAATAATTGAATACCAGGGCGGCGTTTTCTCTAAGACCAGGGTGGTCTATCTCCTTCTAATGCACTACGAATTTCTTAGTTGCCAGGGCGGCAATTTGTACACGACCAGGTTGGTTTATATCCTTTTTATTCGAAAGGAAATTATTGGTTGCCGGGACGGCACGTTGGTCTCTCTAAGATGGCGCGGCGATTTTTTCCGCTGTCCTGCACTAACACTGCTCAATCTTAATACATCGACTATATCTCTAGCCAAATATTACATATAAGTAATTAGCCATCTCGTCGGTACTTCCATTTATGTAGACTGTGGAGTATTGGAACGAAAAACACAGTCCGGCTAGAAATATATATACAAATTTAATTACATTAAAAAAAAACACATCTTCTTAATTCTACAGACCAACTCCTTCCGCTTCCCGCACGGGACCTCTCAGAACCGGTCCTATCCTTCTTGACGGGTTTATTTTCTCGGAACGGAGGGGAAAATGGATTTCGGGGAAACGCTGTCCCCTTCCCCTTACAATCAGGCAGTTGCTATAAACGTTCGTCTCTGACGTCATCAATGGTTCTCTGACTTCGAAAAATAATCGCTACACATTACTAATTTTATCAAGCATTGCCACACATGTCAGGTTAATAAGAAACCTCGACAAAATGATTTGGTCTCTTACAGGCCGTGCCTCCTGTGGATGAGCCATTCCAATTAATTGCGATAGATAGTGTATGTGGTCTAAACTATTACAATTCAAATAAAAAATATTTAACTTTACTCATTGATCATCATAATAGTAGATGTGTATCTGGACATTTGCACCAAAATCAATTACTACAGCAACGTACACTAGTTTTTTAACACAAATTTTTCAGATTCAAATAACGAAAAGTATTCTAAGTGATAGAAATGCCGCTTTCAAATCTTATTATGTTTTGTGTTCTGATTTTAAAATATTTCTTAAACAGTTATTAACTACAGCTCATAGACCAGAGACCAATGATAAGGCTGAGAAGTTGTGTCAGAGAATAGTCACAGGTGTAAGATGTAAAGTTAATGAATTTTTTACTAAGGTCCAAATTGTTAATAGAAGTAACGAGCGCGAAATAATAAACACACAATGGCACACAAAAGAGCACAATAACAAAAAGCGCGAAACACCGGCACATGTTGGAACGCGGAGAAACCGATTCACGCAGTATAGGCAGTTCAGACAAGTTTCGTGCAACTGCTGTGCGAAGGAACGTTGTTAACCATCAAACAGGGTGAATGAGGGCACAAAGACGCCATTTGGGCATGTTTACGAAAGGAAGAATCGTTGGAATGCTGGAATCTTCACGATCAAAAACCGAAGTGTCTCGAATTCTGAATGTGGACCAGTCTGTGATCTCAAGACTGTGGCAGAGGTTTCAAAGAACGGGAGATGTTATCCAGCCACCAGTATCAGGTCGATCAAGAGTCACAACCCCTCGCCAAGACCGATATCTGGTAATAAGTGCGCGACGTCAGAGGGGAAGTACTAACAGATCACTGGGTTCAGCGCTCACAGTCGACACAGGAATATGAATTTCAAGACAAACTGTTTACAGGAGACTCAATCATGCTGACCTGTATGCCAGAAGACCAGCAGTTTGCATTCCCCTCACGTCTGCGCATAAACGCGCTGGTTTGAATTGGACTTTGAAACATCAACATTGTAGTGTAGGAGAGTGGGCCAATGTAATGTTCAGTGACGAGTCCCGGTTTAGTCTGAGTAGTGATTCTCGGTGGGTAACGATATAGAGAGAACGTGAAACACGTTTTGAACCAAGAAACATAATGGAAGATATCATTTTCCATCAAGGGGAGTAATGGTATGGGCAGGCAACATGATGGATGGGCTCACAGACATGCATTTTTTTGACACGGGGCCTGTGACTGCTCAAAGATACAGAGAAGAAGTTCTTGAGCTTTATGTTCGCTTGTTTCGAGGTTCTTTTGGTCCTGACTTCCTATTCATGGATGATAATGTGCCATGTCACCGAGCGGTGCTGATTGATGACTTCCTTGAAACGGAAAACATTCAGCACATTGAGTAATTAATTACAAATTAACTAAATATATAATAATGTGTTATTGATGGAAAGTACAAATGATTTTAAATATATTTTTTTGATCAATTGATATTAAAAGGATTACGGACAAATTTTTTCTTATTAAACCGAAAGTACATTCAAAACAGTACTTTTTGAGAAGTAGAAATTTATAATCTTTTACATGAAAAATATAGTAATAAAATAATTAAAAATGTTTTAATTTTACTAAAGTATGGTTGTGAATATATTTTTGTCAATATTTAAAGTTATATTTAAATTGGAATGCTTTATAAGTGTATTTGGGATAAAAGTTTCAAGAGAAAATTTTATAACATTAACACACTTCTGGGATTTCATCACATAACCGCATTTTGAATCATTTAAATATAAAAAAAAATATATATTATTTTCACGGTTACACCCTATTGACACTGAGCTATCATACATGATTGGACGATATCAAACTCACATCTTTCAGAATAAGTGATGTTCACAAATTTAACATAAAGCTAGTTTTCAAGTAAAAGATAAAAAATTATTTAATTTTAGTTACAAGTATTTTATATATGATTTTATAAGAAAGCGATCTATGAGTGTATATATAGTAACTCTAAATGGTTTTAGTTACATTGTCTATCGAACATGAAATAGGTCATCAAATTGATTTAAAAGAATTGACCAGAAAGTTTTCAGAGTTAAAAGTCAGAAAAAAAAACTAATTTTGTGTTTATTTTCTTTCATTCATTTTAAATTTGTTTTATTTTTGTGTTTTAGTTTTTTATAAATATAACTAAATATATATATAATGTTATGCTACCTTTTTCTTTGCAAGAACTATTCAAATTGTATAAGCGTGTAATTATAAACAATTTCTATATATTTTTAATAATATTTGTTTTTTTACTTTGTCGAGAGGAACGGCCATTTCATTTTTATTCGGGGTGGCAAAACTGCTAGAGCCGGCCCTGTTAATGAGCTCATAGAAATGCCAGAGCTATATATAGAACAAGATATTGAAAAAAAACTTGAGTTTTCAGACCCAGTGTGCAATCAGAGCATCGCATAACGGTTAGAAATTGAAAGGAAGCCCCATTTTTATGTAAAAAGGATTAACAATTTTAAAAAATATAAGACCCCAATGATAAGCGTATTTTTACTAACAAATCAATGAATAAAAAAGTTATTAGCATGCTACAAGAAAATTTTGCGAACGGGAGGGGGGGGGATTGAGCGGACAGACAACTTTGTTAGATTTTATGAAACCTTCTACGCCAGGCGATGGCAACCTGTGGCACGCTCGTCACATGTGTCACGCGGTAAAATTCTCAGTGACACTCAACATTACTCTACAAATTTGGCATGTTTTTAGTGGATGGAAGTTGATAAAAATTTGTAATGGACTTTATTTGACAAACATCTTTAGAATTACAGACATTTACGGAATTACGAAAAATTCAGAAAGATAACTCTAAAGAGAAAAAATTTACAGCTAATTTGAAAATTATTGAATGTTACTGCTGGGGAGAATTAATTGTTTGAAGGAGAGAAAATGGCATGTACTATGCTTTACGCTTTGGGTTTTACTTATTAAAGTAAAGAAAAAACTTTTCTCATTTGGAAGAGCCCACAATGAAATTGTCTAACAACTGACTGCTCAGGATTGCATCCAATTGATAGTCACATATTTTACCCCTGATTTTGCAATGTTAAAATGTAGAAAGGTGCGCAAGCAGTAGGTTCACACATGAAACCTTTTATTTATCTTTTTATTCAACTAAATGAAGGGAAATGCTTAAATTTTTCGTTGTCTATTTGTTATTTTAACAAGTATATTTTTATTTTTGTTGAAGGAATAGTTTTACAGTTTATTTATAATAAAACTGCAAAAAATAAATGTATAAATTGTTGACCTCTATTCTCTAATTCTAGCCGCCCATCCGGTATAGTGGTCAGTGAAGCTGACTGCGGTTCCGTAGGGACTGGGTTCGAATCCCGGAGAAGGCATGGATGTTTGTGTTGTAATCCTTTCTTCTGTATGTGTTGTATGTCCCCCCTGTGTTGTATGTGTGTTATACATTGCGTGGTGCACGGGGTTTATAAATGTTAAAAAAAATTCGCTAATTCTGTATGCATTATCACGGGAATCAAGTTGATTCAAAAATATCCTTTTGAGCGGTATCCTGAATGATGTTGATAGATTGGTATGGCACACCTCACAGCTAAAATGTTGCTTAACCCGGGGTCTACACCCAAATAAATTCTGTTTGCGATTTTGTATTTGTGTTAACTAAGCATTTTTTCTGAATTACCTTTTCCTTTTATCTCCCGCCGCAGTTAAAAATAATTTTTATCTATTCGTATGTGAAATCACATCCCGAGTTTGGGGTATTACGGTATCAAGCATTCCAAAATACCCCTTCCTCCTCCACCATCTTGTTGAAAATAACTTCAATACACGGCACTGAGTGTCTGGCGCCAAGCAGTTGTATATTAACAGGCCAGCTTAAATTCTAAATGGTATGTCATTCTTTGAAACTACAACGAGAAGGGTGCTCTACTTAAAATGAATCAATTACTTCGATGATGCCTTTGGATCCTAATTTATTCCGTTAGCTTGCTCTTTCAGTGCATATGGAACGGATTAAATCTGCTATGCTTTTTGAAAACAAGAGTGTGTGGCGTGATTGCATAATTTAAGCGAACATTTAAAGTTGGCAATTTAACCTTTCGGATCGAATACAATTGAATATTCTTTCGTGATTTTTGCTGTAGTGTTTATCATTGAAAATTAGACTCTAGTTTACATTTATGAACTTATTTTTTGTTGTGTTGTTGCTAATGCCACCTGTCTGAAGGTGTCAGATCGCCGGGACGGATCAGGGGCTGAACAAACCAGACCACTGTGACAGTTTTTCTCTTATGTTTGAACTTGAAGGGTTCGAGGTGGGAGTACATGTTAAAGCATGGAGTTTACTTATCCTTCACTAGTAATTTTCTCCCCATCTCGTGGTGAGGTCACAACGGACATTCCTTTCACCCTTACCATGTCCGGTTTCAGCTATCCAAAAGGGGACAGTGGTAACCAGAGTTTTTGGTAGATATAGACCCACAGGAGATGTTTTATTTTAGTCTTCAGTGAAGTTACTATGTTAAAACAAAGGCCAGTGATCCCCACCATTAGTAGGCTGTTTTTCGAAGAAGTTGGCTTACTGAAATAGACTACTCCTTTTCTTTCATTACAGTCGTTTGAAATAATATCAAGTAATTGTGTCCTTGATTTCAATTTATTTAGAATTTTTAAGACTTAAAAGAATATATATATATACATATATATACAGAGAGAAGGGGGGGTGGCATTTTTCATTTTTGTCCGGGGCGGCAAAATTGTTTGAGCTGGCCCTGCAGATCGAGGCCCACAAAATCCATCGTGCAAGGGGGCTGGTTTTCCTACGCCTGTAGTTTAGCCGTAGCATTGAGCACCATGCAGGTGACAGTACGATTTGGTAGGTTCTACCCTAAATTTGAGAGATAATAACCCTGATCAAATGTCTTCCACATCTCATCCTTCCTCCAACCTCACAAGAAGACTTGCGGCTCGATGGCCATTTAGAGTACCCCCCCCCCCTGCTGCGAGTGATCATCTTTTATTTGGCTATATGTTATCAATTCGATCCTTTCCGAGAATTCGTGCATAATGTGCGTGTGTTGTTTCTTTTTCGTAAAATATTCATATAATAACGATTAAAATTTAAATAAAACTTTTAAAATAAAAGTAATTGGACACATTTAAGTTATTCATTAGCACAGAGAGCTGATGAAGCTAATTTACAATGGGAAAGAGTAACAGAGTGTAAGTTAATGAAATGCAATGGAAGTAAAAAAAATATTTTTAGGATCAATTGAGATAAAGTAGAAGATTTTTCTCTCATAGGTCGTCGTGTCCCAGTCCTATCTTGGACTGAGCTCACACTGCCCGACGCGCCTCTAAGTGTAGGAGGAAACATATCATCACCAACAAAGCCATAGCAACAAATATTTATTTTTTGACAGACAAACACAATTAACAAACACAAATTCAATTTATAAGTTAAGTATGTATAAAAATATCATTCTTAGTTATTTGGATTGTTTCTTGATATCACTTTTGATGATGCAAAAGTAATAACTTCTCAGCATGCTTTATAGCATTTAGTTGTCCAATTTATTTAGATTTAGATTTGTACTAAATATATAAACTCTACAACATTCCAAATGATTTTTTACTCTCAAATTTATTTCACATTCAAAGGTGTTACCTTTGAAAATTACATCAATACTGCACTGTGTTTTATATTTCTCGTACTCTGTTATCTTATGAAAAATTACTCTCATAGAATAAATTTTCTATCATTTCTTTCATTGGGTTTAAATTTGCATAAAATTACCATATTATGGAACCAAACTTATATAGATACTACTATGTCAAACAGATATACTTACGCAAGTGAATTTTCTGTGATTTCCTGAATAATTGATGGCAAGGTCTAGACAGTTTTCGAAAACTATAATAAAAAATGAGTGAAAAAATTGGGGAGGGGGAGACTAGTAACTATACATGATAGGCAAAGTATCTTCTTATTATACAGAATTGGGTAAATTCTTAAAGTATGTAGGAAAAAGTTCGGCCCTGGTTGGTCAGTATGAAAACATTTAATTCTGGAGGAGGATGACTCACGTACACACAGAATCCTGGGGTACCACGGGTCACAATAGAAAATCGGAAGGAAAATTATAAATATGTTGTTGTCATTGTTGCTAATGCCACCTGTCTGACGTAGTCAGATTGAGGCCCACGAGATTCATCATGGCATAGAGTTACATTGTACAGAAATTAAAGTTCTTTATATTTGTTTAGTTATACACACTTTATAAAGCCCAACCGAGTCTCATTAAAATTCTAAAATACACTGGTGGCCACCGTAAATGCAACACCCTGAAGGAAGCACGCAAATAACATGAAATTTACAACATGCATTAGCGGAGGTGAGATATACAAATGATTAGAAATTCAGCTCAGACACACATCGCGCACGCCTGTGGTGCCACCTCAAAGCGCTACTTAAGGCTTGGAGATTTCGACGATTTCAAGTTCGGCAATTGTGTTTTTCTTGTGGTTTTTTTATAAAACGATCAGTTATGTCTCGTAGAAAACAGCGATCAGCTTTTGATCAGATATCCGAGTTCGACAGAGGAAGGATAGTGGCCTACATAGATTGTGGATTATCTTTCAGGGAAATCGATAGTCGTGTTGGACGAAACCAAACAACTGTAATGCGGATATGGAATCATTGGATGAAGGAAGGTAAGACGGAGCGACGTGGTCGATCGCATCCATCTCAGTGCACCACTTCACGTGAGGACAGGCAAATTGTGAAAATGGCAGTGACGGATCACTCAGTCACATCACGAACCATTGCACCGCACATTGAGTCTGTAACGCATCATTCAGTATCTGAGCATACAGATTTGACGCCGTTTACAGCAGAGTGGAATGTCCGCAAGTCGTCCGTTGCTTTGTCTACCCTTGACGCAGAACCACAGACGTCTCCGCAGCCAATGGTGCGATGAAAGAAGAATGTGGGCGGCAGAATGGAATGAAGTTGTCTTTACTGACGAGTCACGCATCTGTCTGCAACACCACGATGGTCGGATTCGAGTCTGGAAACACCGTGGAGAGAGAATGCTGATTAGCTGCTTTAGGCATCGCCACACTGGTCCTGCACCGGGTGTTATGGTATAGGGCGGTAGATATCCCTCTCGCACTCCTCTAGTGCGCATTGCTGATACTTTAAACAGTCATCTCTACATATCCGAGATGTTGGAGACAGTTGTACTTCCTTACCTTCAGGGCTTGGCCACAGCCATATTTCAAGAGGATAATGCGCGACCACACGTGGCATGCATTGTCCAAAGGTTCTTCGTCAATCACCAGATTGAATTGCTTCCCTGGCCGGCTTGCTCTTCGGATCTTTTGCCGATAGAAAACATGTGGTCCATGGTTCCTCAACGATTGACACTTATTACACCCCCAGCTGTCACACCAGTTCAACTTTGACAACCTGTGGAAGCTGATTGGTCTGCTGTACCCCAAGAACACATCCAAAGTCTCTTTGAATCAATGCCGAGGCGTGTGGCAGTGGTGATCTCCAACATTGGCGGCTACTCTGGCTACTGATTCTGGCAGGAACCACACTTCACAGAAGTCTGTAAATTTAATCATTTGATACTTGGTTACCATGGTATCTACAAAATAAATTTTGTTCTGCTCTCTCTTGTCTTTCTTGGTGTTGCATTTACGGTGGCCAGCAGTGTACATACTAGATTGTGAATATCTTATTGTTTGCTGTTCCGGGTTCCACGAATTAATTTTATACTTGTTAATATAATATTTTGCAAATTTGAATTGTTTTATAATAGGAAATATCCTTTTTTCAAATTTAGGTCGAAGTAATACCTATAATGAAGGAGATGGAACAACTTATAACATTTGACATTAAAATAAATTTAAGTAAAACAGGCTTGCGAATTTTAGTTTGCTAATTCATGCAGAATACACAGGATTTCTCCCACAGCTAAACACATCATTAATACTATTCAACACCACGTATTGAAGTGAAAATATTTTTAATGCATGTGGCAACAAGCAAAATATATAAAAGTAAATTAAACGCATTATATATATATATGAAATGTGAATGAAGATATTTCCAATAGTCCTGAACTTCGACAGTTTGTGTGAAAAGATGCCAGCACCTATCCCAGTTATTAAATATAATGGATGGGTAGGTAAAAGAAATTGATATTGCTAATAAGTAAATTATATTAAAATGTTTAATGAAGCATTTTTAATAACAAATACAATACTTTTTTAATTATCTTTACACAAAGTACCTATAGCATGTTGATCTACTTTAAATATTATTTTAAAGCATATTCTTGTAAGCGTATTGAATGGGGTTCCCCGAAAACACCGTATAACTCCAATGGTTCCATGAATAAAAAACGTTTGAAGACCACTGGTGTAGACTTGCTACATGGCCCGGCGTTGCATGGGCTTTTTCGAATGTGCATAACATACTTCCATGGAAATTCCCCTACCTTTCTCTACGACATTACTTCCTGGTGTGTGTGTGATCCTTTTATGAATGTCTTTACAATTCCATTTTTTGAAATTTATTCCACTTTTATTTATTATGTGTGTATTTGAGTCAGGTTTCTTTTTTCTTTCTTTAACCTGTCATTACTCGGACTTCATGAAAAGTACAACTATTTTTTCTCCAGAGATAAGAGTTTTCTGCAGATTTCAATCAATGACTTACAGAAAACAAACATTATTGCTTTAGTGAAAAATATTTAATAACAGCAATAAAAAATTAAACATTTCTGATTCTAAATATATTACAAAAAACTAATGTATTCCTCATTTTTCAAAATAGATACTTTCTTGGAATGTAAAATAATAATAAAATAGATTTTTATTTATCACTCGACTGTTACATAAAATTATCTTAAAAAGGTCCTTAAAAACTAATGAAGTTTTATCCAAAATAATAGACAATGTATTATTTTGTTATTAAGTAATTATTTTATAAATAATATTAAAAAAATACTATTTAGGCTTGAAAAAATCCATTATCGTTAAATAATAAATGTAAAAAAATATCTTACTGTTAGCTATTGAAACAAATGCTAATTTCTAGAAGTTTGAACGTTTGATTAAAAATATGTGAGTGTAAAAAAAAACGATAGTGGAGAGGGGGAACCTAGAAATTTGCTTACATTCTTGAAAATACATTAAAAAAGAATAACAGCATTATTTTAGCATTTTGTATTATTTATACTTTAGTTTAGTTTATGTTTTAGTTTAACATTTTAGTACTTTACGATATTTTGATAGTTTTTCATTCCGCTGTTCTTCAGTAAATCATTTTTTATGAATAAAGGAGACTATCATTTGTAATGCGTTTTAAAAAACTAAGCTGACATTCATTATCTATATATATAAAGGAGAAAAGCGACTGACTCACTGACTGACTGACTAATCGCGAAATCTCTGGAACTATTTAACCTACAGACTTGAAATTTGGTAGACATGTTCCTTTGATAGAGTAGACATAAGCTAAGAAAGGATTTTCCGAAATTCGAAACGCAAGGGGCGTTACGGGGGGTTAAGGGCTTAATTAATAATTGTTTCCATGTTTAAACTACTTGATGTACAATCTTGAAATTGGGTAAGCGGATTCCTTTCAGAGAGTAGAGATCCGCTACAAAATGATTTTGGTGAAATTCGACCCCCAAGTGGCGTTGCAGGGGCTTAGGGGGCGTTATAGATAATTATTTCCATTTTTAAACTATTTGACACACTGTCTTTAAATTTGATATATAGATTCCTTTCGTAGAATAATGATCAGTTACAAAACGGGTTTTGTGAAAACAGACTTCTAAGTGGCGTTGCGGGGGATTAAGGGGCGTAATAGATAAATATATCCGTTTTTAAACTACTTCACCTACCTGCTTGAAAATTGGTAGGTAATTTTTTTCCTGGAGTAAATATCCGCTACAAAATGGGTTTTGGGAAAATTGACCCCCAAGGGGTGTTGCGGGGGCGGGGGGTTTACGGGGCGTTATAAATTCCTATTTTTAAGTTATTAGACGTGCAGTCTTGAAACTTAGTAAGCAGATTCCTCTCATAGGGTAGAGATACGCTAAAAATGGGTTTCGTGAAAATTGCCCCCAAGTGACGTTGAGGGGACTTAAGGGGCGTTAAAGATAATTATCTCCATTTTTAAACTATTAGACGCACAGTCTTTATATTTGATAAAGAGATTTCTTTCATAGAGTAGAGATCAGCTATAAGAAGGTTTTGTGAAAACAGACCTCTAAGTGGCGTTGCACGGCAATAAGTGGCGTAAGAGATAAATATTTTCGTTTTTAAACTACTTGACCTACCTGCTTGAAAATTGGTAAGAATGTTTCTTTCAAGGAGTAAATATCCGCTACAAAACGGGTTTGGAGAAAATTGACCCCCAAGGGGTGTTGCGGGGGTTAAGGGCAGATATAAAAAATTATTTCTTTTTTTAAACTATTAGACTCACAGTCTTGAAATTTGGTTAGCAGATTCCTCTCATAGGATAGAAATACACTGCAAAATGTGTTTTGGGAAAATCGATCCCTAGGTGGTGTTGCTTGGGTTCAAGGGGCGTTATTGATAATTCTTTTGCATTTTTAATTAATTGGACGCACAGTCTTCAAATTTTGCTAAGCAAATTCCTTTCATAGAGTGCAATTCCCCTACAAAATGGGTTTTGTGAAACAGACCCAGAAGTGGCGTTGTGGGGGCTCAAGTGGCGTTATAGACAATTATCCCCATTTTAAAACTGTTAGACGTACAGTCTTGAAATTTGATAAGCAGATTCCTTTCGTAAAGTAGAGAACCGCTACAAAATGGGTTTCGCGAATATCAACTACCAAGTTTAATTTCGGGAGATTAAGAGGCGTAATCGATAAATATTTCCATTTTTAAACTACTCGATCATCCTGCTTGAAAATTGGTAGGCATGTTCCTTTCATGAAATAGAGTTCCTCTAACAAAGAGTAAAATGAAAATTGACCCCTAAAGATGTTTGCGAGGGGCCAAGAGGAGTTACAGAAAAAAATTCCTGTTTTTAATTGTGAGACCCATATACTTGAAATTTGTTAAGCATGTTTCTTTTGTTGAATAGGGATCCACTAAGAATAAATTTTAAGCAAATCAAGTTCTGGGGGGTTGCAGGGGTTTACGGGGACGTATTGACAAAAAAAATTACTTTTTTCGAGCTACAAGGGCTATAATAATGAAATTTGGTTTGCATTTTCATTTGTTGAATTGAAATCCGCTAAGAGCGGTAATTTTGGAAAACGGCTCTCAACGGGATTACGGGGATATTGATAGTAAAAGTTTTGTTTTTTTCTGTTAGATTTAGACTTGAAATTGGGCTTGCATGTTCAATTTACGGAGTAGAGATCCCCCGAAAATTGGTTTTGCGGGAATCCACTTGGTTTTTGAGTTACGAAAGAGCAAACATCATTCTGTGCTTCAATTTTAGAGATTTTTAGAAAATACAAATTAGATAAGTTCTGCCCTTTTTTTTATCAACAGGTGACAGTTACAGGTATAATTATATTTCTCAATTCAATCGAATTCTTAATGCTAGGACTTATACATATGTATAAATTATTTATATCTAAGCAGTAAAAATTTATAAAACATCATGAAATACCCAGCGAAGCGGGCGGGTAACAGCTAGTATTATATATACATATAACAATAAATACTCTCGGAGTTTAAAGTAATAAAATAGAAATCTTCATTATTTATATTGTATATATAAGAAAAACATTCAAAGCGAAAACAATTTTATCTGATAAAAACGTTTCAACATTTGTTTCTTTCAGTTGTTTCTTTTTGTATTTCATAAGTAGAAGAATGGTTCATAAAAAGAAGAATTTTTTTATGGGAAAATGGATACGTGTCTGATATAAAATGCATTATAAAAAAACTCTAGTATATTCTCTCTCTCTTTAATTTATAATGATAATTTTCTTCTTGAGATTTGTAATTTTAAAATTAATTAGAAATGCTCTTTTTCCAATTAATTTTCACATACTGTTCGCTTAAATATGGCACAAAAACAAAATCTATTTTTTTTTCAAAGAGGCACAAATGAGTGGGGGGGGGGAGATTAAGTTTATCGAATTTGTCTTTCCCGACAGGCACCATAAGCCCTAAAAATCTTCAATTCCGTGGTAGACTTACCATATTTGATTATTACTAATTATTAATTTATTTACATGTGTTTTGAAGGCTTCCATCTACTCCCCAAATTTAATATTAATAGGAATATAGGACAAGTAACTTGCAGTTCAGAAATATTTAATTTATCCTAGAGGTGTCTTTCTTATGTTTGGTGCATATATTTGTAATTGTTTATGACTTCGATAAAATATTTAATTATATGTAATATCATTTCTGATTATTAGTTAAATAACGAAGTGCACACTAAATCGAAGCAAGAATTCCAACTCATTTTTTATTATCTTGCTACCGACAGGAAATATTTTGTGAGTGAACCATTTAATTTTACAGGCTTATATTCTATACTAAATATAGCTTTACTGAAAGAGAGGTGCGTAAAAGGACTGAGACACGCTGAATCTATCAATGCTCATAGTCAAGTAAGGAGAGCTATGTTTCAGCTCAGGAACTGCTCTTGTTACTTAACTGGGATTCGAAATTACGAGATCCGATACTTGCAAAATCTGAGCTGCCCCTCCCCTCCCCTAATTTCAATACCATGTGAACGTGGAGACTTTGAGCTACAAGAGATTTGACATGTCCCAGTCCCTTAGTACATCCTTTGATTGCAGTATATCTCAAATTCATGACACGCCGGTCATGAGTTAGTGACCATAAACACTAGGATATAGCGGTCACATTAAAATTACGAAATGGACTGACAATAGTAATTGCAGAGTGAATTTAATCAGTTGAAAACCATTTTTGCCCCCTCTCACCTTCTTATTTGGATTGGAAAACAAAGAATTTACTGTTGTACTTGTGTAATATAGCTGGACTGATGAGCGTTAAACCTACAGAAGCTGAAAGTCATGGCAAATACTTGTGTTGTACTTTGAAGAGAGATGCCATTAAAAATGTAATTATTGCTACCTGCTATAAAGGGTTTCATATTTGAAGGTCTATCATCAATAGCCTGTTCGTTTCTTTTAAGTGCCATATTAATTAACAACCACTTGTTGACATGTATAAACTCCTTAAAATACACACATTTGCCTAAATTTGAAATAAAAAATAGTTATTTTAATACTTTTCTTTTATAAAATTAAAGTTGATTTATTTTTCGCTTTTATATACTCATGTATTTTTTTATTTCGCACACACATCTTGAACTTTAAATATTTTATGCACAGTTCCTGAACGTGATATGTTGCTTAATGGAATCAAATAATAATATTTTTTTAAAGAAATTCCATTTGCAAATGTTTAAATCTAAACTAAAAGATAACAACAAAGATTACTATATTTTGTTGAGTTACTGCTTATGCTTGCTTTGGCAAGAAATAAACCGATTTATTTTTTAAGAAAATGTTTTCACAGAAAACCACTATAATTGGATAAATATAAGTATAATATTTAAAATACCTCTCATACGGTGACTAAAACCTCAGAACAAATGTCTCCTTGGTAGCTAAAGATGGTTACGGAAAGACACATTTTAAAATTTTGTTACATTAAATATATATTTCAGCGATTGTAATAACGTAATTAAAAATTGTATAGTTGCAAAATAACGTATTACTAGCAAGTGTGAAGAAAGAACATTTCACAGATCAAATACCAAAAGAGCAGCCTTTCACTATGCTACGAGGTAATGAGATATTTCAGAATAAAACTCATTTTGTAAAATGTAAAAATCATTTTCATTACTTTTAAAAAATTCACTGAGATGCTTACGGCCAAAAATTAAAGCCATGCTACCTTTCAAAATATCTTTAAACGTCTATACATTTCCCATACACAAACTCAGCTTTGTATCTAAATACAGTTGTGTATGGATAATGCTATTCAAAATCATATTTTAAAAACGTTTTCCTTGTTTAATCTATCCGT
>BMAO01009732.1:0-41017 GCA_019973975.1 Trichonephila clavata | reverse complement strand
AAAGAACGTTCTGAAATACTCGAAAAAGATTTGGCGAAAAATATGATAATGTACCGATAATGTTAAGTGGATAATTCAATATCAACTTTGCAAATGATAAAAATTTACCACTAATTGAATTTCTAAATGAAACACTTAATTTAAATATGTCCAATGATCGAAAACTCAGTACTACAAAATATAAAACGACGATCGATGCGGTTTTTACGCGATACTGAATCAAACATTTTACTTTCTAACTTTAGTTACCATAAGTCTATTGTATCTTTTTTAGAATAAAATGAAATAAATTCAAGTACAAAAAGTCTAAGTATTGTTGAAATTAATGATGACAATGATGCAAACAATTGACATAATGTTAAAAATCAAGTACATTGAAATTTAAGTAAATACAAATACTATCCATAAATAATATGATTGTATATTAATTGTTATTTCAATTGAATTGTATTTATATTTTGTCATGATCTTGTACTAATATACTCCGTAATATACTTGAATAATAAAAAACCATATAAACATGCATTTAGTTGTTGCTCGGAGTGTCAATAGATGTGAAAACCAGATTGATGTTGATAATTTTAATTCAAACTGTGAAATTTCAATATGAAATTTCAAATTTTAATACTAAAAGTTCCAAGTTTTCACTTTTATCGGCAGTTTCTGTACATGCGAATTCTAAAAGCCTCGTGTGATACTTTGTGGTGCACGAGGATTTATAAATATTTTCAACAAAAATATGGCTGCATTTAAGCATATAAAACTTTGCAGACACAGCAAGTAAGTCAAGTGCGAGAGCCATTTCATGGTGGCACTAAGAATACTAAGTATTTTCGTGATTTAATTTTGCCGAGAGTACCAGAGGCAAGTTGATGCTTAAGGGATATTTTACACATGCCACATAACCATATAACATGCATGCCTGTGATTTTCGCATCCAGAAAATTTATCAATTCCTTTCGGGATCAACCCCACCAAAAATGATACAACTGACGCCAAACGCTGGTAACTTTTTACCACCACATTTTCCAGACAAGTCGTGGTTTTTTTCTTATCAGCCTATCTTTTTCATAGTACATCTAAAATGGATGAAAAACCAGTGAGAACTTACATTTATTGGGATTTTTTAATGTGCTGTCGCCAATAAAACCTGTTTGGCGAGATTTGAGCCGGCAAAAGGAAAAGTACCAATATTCTTTAAACTAATGGTGTTATAAGAAGATTACCATTTAAGATAGAAAATGTCATTTCAGTAGGATTATAGGATGATATATCATCAGATTCATACCTTGAAATGGAATTGTTATTTTATATCAGCTCGTTTTGATCAACAAAGATTTATTGCTACATATGTGATCTTCCCTTCTTTAAATTGTATACTTTCATCTTCTATTAGAGTGTATATTAGGAATAGAGTGTTTTTAAAATAATATTATTTAATTCAATGTAATTGTTTATATATATATATATATATTTATATATATATATATATATCGTAATATTAGGAGCAATAAAAGATATATGAAATTAATTATAGTAGAAGAAAATTATTCATAGTATTTTAATTTAAATAAAGTCGTATTAAAACATATTACATTCACTTTCACGCATGTGCAAGTCAAAATTTTAAAAAAAACTTAATAACTCAGGTCTGAATCTAACAAAATAAAATTATGATTATGGGTTTAATTAATTAAATGAAATTAAGAACTCAAATATAAGTCAAAAACTTTTTTAATTAATTAATAAGAAAATTTTATATAAAGAGGATTTTATTTATTATAAAGCGTAATTTAACATGTTTCAGATATTTGAAATGTTTTGTTCCATTAGGCAAAAGAAAAAGCACAAGATATTTATGCTGAGTTTTTTCCTGGAGAAAATACCTTAGATCAAGACTTGAATTCCTTTAAATTTGAACTCTGCAATAACACAAACGTCGAAACAGTAAGTAAAAAGTAAAAATTATAATACCAATTTTCATAAATTCAGCTTATTAAATTCTGGGTATTGAAACAGTTTTTATTTTTTCAGGCATTTGAAGCTTTCCTCAAAGTTTATAGTGATTTGAAAAAATACGTGGTAAAATTTGGATTATTATAATTATTACTATATTAACCTTTTATTTTCTTTATATTTGATTAAATAATTGAAGAAAATTCTTTTTTAATTAATTTTTTATGTGTAACATCTTTTCTCTCGATTGGTGGAGATTTGTTTGAGTGATTTCATGGAAAGGGACGGAAATGCGTAACAGGAAGTTGGGGAAGCGAACGGTATTTAATTTGACCAATCAGTGCGCTTGGTGGTGTCTCTACGCTACCCTCCCAGTGAAATTCTGTTTTTTCTCCTTCATTCGGGAGGGGCTCCACACCCTGTGGTCTAGGTTTTGGGATCTTTGTTTTTGTTTTCTCACTAGGCAGAGCTGTGGTTAGACAATGACGAACGTGTTTCGATACCTGACTTCGAGATTGCTGCTTACAATTTAAACGACCGGGCCACAGAGCAGCTGGTGTTGCGATCCATCGTAAACAGAACAACTCACATGTTGTGGCTCGACATATGGATATTACTTATAGTCAAACAAGTGGACTGGGTATTGTTAGTGAAGATATTGGGGACATATGTGCGGCAGAATCCTTATTTGAAAATGGACAAACAGAGTGATTACGGTGGTCGTATACATTTCTCTGAATCAAATAGTTCAAAAAATTAAAGATTTCCTGTTTTTTGTACTTTTACCGTATACCGAAGGTGGTTCTCTTCTTTAAAAAAAACTATCACTCGCTTTCCATGATTTCGAGTGGTAATTTTAACGTTAACTTCAGTTTGCCAGAAACTGAGCCATTCATAGCTTTTTTGAATGATGAATTCAAGCTCGAAATGAACACAAATCGAAATGTTTCAACAACTAACAGTGGTACTGTTATTGACGCTATTTTTCAACGGTTTTCAAATATTTTGAAATCACAAGTATATGTGTCATATTTTATTTATCATAAGTTATCATTACCGCTCTTCCCCAAATTGAACAAGAATAATTATTTTTGATAAAAAATTGCATTACTCCTTGTGTTAATTAAATAAAATTTTCATTAAAGATATAATTATTCCATAGAAAATTATTTCCAATCATACTCGATTCATTTTTTTCAGGATTTAAGGTGAAATGGTACCATCTTCACAATTTTTTTTATTTTTAATAATTGATATTTGGTTTTAATTGTATTTTATAAAGGTTAATATAAAATAAGAATTCCACACAAAAAATTTTTAATTTGTTGCAAAATGTTTGTAAAATTTAAATTTTTTGAACTTTTTTAAACATTTTTTAAAACCTTGAGGCTTTTTTAAATATAAACTACATAAGACTGTGCATGGGCTTTTTTCTGTTGCTGCTCTTTAATTTTTTATTAATTTTTTTATAGTTAAACCTCCAAAAAATCTAAAAAAAAACATTAATTTTGATTTTGAAATTTTTTAGAAAAAGTACTAAATTTGTTACAGCTAATTCCATGCTAAGTTTTATAAAACATACAGTTCAGAACATGTATAAAAATTTCAAACCCATACTTCAATTATCAAAAAAGACTTAGGGTTTCGAATAATAGTATGCGTACAAAAATTCAACATGGAGAAATACAAGAGTTTGAAGTTTTCATTCCATGAATAGCGTGATATAATATTCATCGAATAGTCTGAAACTTTTATGAAATGTTAATTAGCTTATTTAAAACTGCTTACCATAAAAAATTGCACAAATGTAGAACAAATAAACAGTATACTGCCATAATGAATATATAGAAGAAAACGAGTGAAAGATCAATATTTCATAAAACTTTATCATAATAATTATAAAAAAATTAAATACACACACTTCAGAGCTAATTCCATGCTCAGAGCTAATGCACAACATGTACAAAAAATGTTTATGCCTTTATTTTTTATTTCCATGATTTTAAAAGCCTTCGCATATTAAATATTGTACACGAAAGAAAGCAAAATCAACTAACCATTTATAAGTAAAATATATAAAAATCTAAGAGCTGTATATGTGCATTTATTTAAATAAATATCTTAAAATATTTTAATGTGAAAAGTGTTGAAATTCACACACATGGGATATATATATATATATTCCCAAAAACATATATAAAAAACCGTGAGAGTTTTTCTATTTTTGCGAATTAGATTTTTAATTATATGAGTTATCAAAATGAGATTTAGTATTTGTATTTTGGGAGAATCCGTTTTGAAGTTTTAATTTCATTCATAATAATATCATAAAAAGCACGCACAACTTTTAAATCTTCACCAAATCCATTTGCTCTTTATTAAATAATTCACAAACTAGAATTTTTGCATTAATTGCGCAAATCTTTCTTGAAATGATTTATTACTGCATATATAATACCAGTCTCTTTGTGCGCAGTAGAAAAATAATTAATTCATTTTTATCAGACTCTCTTTTAGCAGATAGTCTGAAATGTGGGAGTGGTAGTTGCTGTCCTGCATCAAACATTGCTCCATAACTTGGTAAAAAATGCAGATAAAGGTTTGAAATTTACCTGGCATATTTATAAAGAATCGGGGTATCAAATAAGCCAATAAAAAATTTCGATAGGTTGATGATTTTTAGGGTACCATATCGCCTGAAGTTGCTATTGCGAATTTACCACGATAACATATCAGATGTTACATATCCTATGCGACTACTGTAAGGCTCGTAAATTTTTTTAAAAATATTTTTATCTATAAACTGTTACATAATTAAGCATATATTTTCAAAAATTATATTTTTGTATTTATGTGGCTACAATTTTATTTAATCATAATATTTGAAATATTTCTAAAACATTAATATCTTGAATATTTATGGAATTATATAGCGAATAAATAATTCTTATCGGGAGAGACATTATTCTTACAAATCTTCAAGAGATTGACGTAGAGAGGCAGCATCTCAAAGTCCGTTGATTCTTAAAAAGTCAAGCACAAGAAAGGAATCAGAACATATGTCTGTTCTAAAGAGTCGCTGCAACACAAGCTTTGCTTGCCAAATACAGATATGATCCCTAAGACCGTTGACTCTCATGAAGTAGAGCACAAGAAAGGATTCAGAACAGGTGTCTGTTCTAAAGAGTCCCTGCAACACAAGCTGTTCTCGCCGAAGACAGACATGATCCCTAAGACCGTTGACTCTCATGAAGTCGAGCACAAGAAAGGATTCAGAACAGGTGTCTGTTCTAAAGAGTCCCTGTAACCCAAGCTGTGCTCACCGAAGACAGACAAGATCCCTAAGACAGTTGACTCTCAAGAAGTCGAGCACAAGAAAGGATTCAGAACAGGTGTCTGTTCTAAAGAGTCCCTGCAACCCAAGCTGTGCTCGCTGAAGACAGACAAGATCCCTAAGACCGTTGACACTCAAGAAGTCGAGCACAAGAAAGGATTCAGAACAGGTGTCTGTTCTAAAGAGTCCCTGCAACACAAGCTGTTCTCGCCGAAGACAGACATGATCCCTAAGACCGTTGACTCTCAAGAAGTCGAGCACAAGAAAGGATTCAGAACAGGTGTCTGTTCTAAAGAGTCCCTGCAACCCAAGCTGTGCTCGCCGAAGACAGACATGATCCCTAAAACAGTTGACTCTTAAATTATCGAGCATAAGAGAATACGAATAAATATTTGTTCCAAACAGGGCTTCGAGCCGTAATATTTTTCTTGATGGTTCAAATAAAAAAACATATGGGCTGAGTTAAGGTTAACGTTCTGCCAAAAATAACGGTTTTCTATTCAATAACGAATGAATAATTTTTTATGTAGATTGTCATTTGTACTAAAAATAATTTTATATAGATAATTTTATCATATACAAAAAAAGTAATTCTATCAAAATTTAGAAGATTTTATTCTTTAAATTTCGTTTCACTCTTTTACGGTCAGAAAAATAATCATTGAAATTACTTTCCACTAATGATGAGCTAAAATCTTTGAATTGCAGTTAAGATTCTAACAGATTATATGTACAATTCCATCAAGTTGTGTGGACAGCGCAAAATTGACTTATATTAGCGTGTTTAAATTATAATATAAGAGATGGAATGTGCAACTTTTTCACACTCCCCGGGCATCAGAAATAAATTAATTGAAATCAGCGTTTCTTACAGAATCTTTAATTGCTAGTTGCACCGTATGTGCAGCACATCTTATTCTGGTAAATTAATTAAAAGAAAAGTTATTATAAAAAAGTAATTTGTCTTCAAAGTGATCCCTAGTTCCTAAACAGTTGGATTGCTCTCTGCAGAATAGTTCCACTGCTGTACTTAATTCAGAGTCTCTTATGGTTTTTTCCAGAACCACTTTAAACAGTATACATGCTAGTGAATCACCTTTTCTCAATCCTTTTGTAGCATGGATAGATTCGGAGAAATACGTCAAATTCTCAACTTTGAATGTCACATTTTAAGAGTCATCATTGTGAGGCTTATCAGATTTTCTGGAAATTCAAATTCTCTCACAGCTTTAAAATCGCTGATTAAGTGATATGTATACATGTTATATTCTTTTGTTCTTTCCAAAATTTGTCGAATAGACTGTATCTGATCTAGCATTTTTTGTTTGTTTGTTTGTTTGTTTGTTTGTTTGTTTGTTTGTTTCTGTAAGATTATTTTTCAAGCTACTTTCCAGGATGTTATAGCTGCTGTAATGAAGAGGTTGAGGCGTCACACATTATGATTATTGTTAATTAATTTCCCTGTTATATGAACATTTTAATTTTTAAACATATTTATGTGTTTCTCAATATCTGTTCTTCGACAGGATGAAATTCAAGTCAATCCATTGAAATCGAAAGAGCAGTTGCAAAGCCATGAAGCAAAGGTAAAAGAATTGTTTAATGTTACTATTCAATCTATTTGTATTTATTATTTTACAATAATTTATTCTGCTTAGAAAAAAAAAAGGAATTAATAAACAATCTTGTGAAAATCAAACACAAATTTTCTCTTTTTTGTATTAAACAAAATTATGTTTTAGTAAATTGATGATAAAATTAAGGGGACTTGGTACGATTTACGCAAAAAGTTTTAAATTAAGGTTTTTCAAATTTTTTTTGGTTGCCTCTTATTTGTGTATGTAATGTAAAAAAGAATTTGTGCTCAAAATTTCATATAAAGCTAGCCATTTAATTTTCTAAGGAAAAAACCTTAAAATTTGTGAAGTGACTTTAAAATGCTACTCCTCCTACAAAGGTTTACATACACGCAAGAAATTTGATTAACAAGTACGTCAAACTATGCATAACAAAAGTTGGTTTGGATTTTGTGATAACATGATTGGTATACGTACAAAACTTCTTTTTATAAATGCGTATTGAAAATTCCATAAAAAATTTACAAATTCTGAGCTCAATTATTTTTAAAATAATAAGTATTGCTTTGATTCAAAACTGCACACCAACTTTTGTTATATATTCTATTAGCAATAGGTAAAAAAAATTCAAAACATTAGGCCCAATAGAAAAAAAGGCCTTAGTATTTTAAATGAAGAAAAACTAGTTATTTTATCTTTCTCCGAGATAAGTAAGTTTAAAGTTTTGATTTGCCATAGGGATGTGAATAAAAACGAACGGAAAAGCTATCATAATTCTGTATTTTTTAAGTTTAGAGCTTCCAAATTTTGTCAGGTTATAGGAAAGAATGAAAATGATAATTTAGGCTAAAAATATTAAATTTAATTTTTTTGGCTGATTTTTGTCAATTGAATCGTACTGTGTTCTCTGAATAACGTACACATAGTAAATTATAAGATAGCGTTTAAAACATGATTATACAGTGAAAATTTTCATTTGTAAAAGTTTAATGCTACAATTTAAAAAGTTTATTATTGTAAAGTCTGTTACATGTGAGAGAGATTTCGTTTTAGATCTTAATATTTATTCATTACTGCACTTACCCGTAGTAATAGTCTTATTATTTGTTTGAAAAAATGTATCGATATTTATTCTATACATATTCATGAATTTAAAGATTAATTTTATTCAATATATATTAACTCTATAAGTAAAATTCTTTTAGAAAACTAGAGTAATTATGAATATAGTAAAGTTATATATATCCAAAAGTTCAAAGTTCTTATTGAATTAGTATTAAAAGAAAGTTATTAATCTATATTTGTATACACAAATTAAAGATTTAGCTCAACATAGAACTTCTACGAATAATGTAGCAAGCATAAACAGTTGACTCTCATTAATTCAAACCTTCGAAAAAACAGACCTCTCCATAATTCGAAGTATGTGTCCAGTCTGTAGAAATTATCTTGATATTTCTAACTAAAACAATATGTTTTGGTACACTCAACATTTCGAAGTAAAATCTGTGCCTGGCTAGACTACAACACCCGATATAATTCGAAGTGATCTAATAAAACTCTCGACAATTCAAACATTCATTATCATGTAGAGCCCTGTAGCAAACAGGTTGATGCTTACATGTTTTGTGTTGTATTGTATCTGCCTGTCTCCCCTGTAACGTAGCGCTTTGATGACCATCGGAGTGGACTCAGGTAACTCTGGCAGAAGCTAAAGCGTCACTAAGCAAACTACGCAACTTTTTTCTTCAAAATCATGTTGATGGTGACGTTTTTAGCTTTCTTTATTCTAGAAATAACATTTGACAAAGTTAGATTGAATTCTATGAAACAAAAGCAAAGTATGTATTATTTTAATAGTTGTTTTTAATTCATAAATGTATTTTCTTAATACAAAAGACGTTTAACTTCTGTGTGATATTTATACTGTATAATATGAACTTTTTAAGAATACTTTAAGATAATTTTATGCATATGTACAAAATTGTTGTTTTATTACATAGTTTAAAATTTAAATGCGTTAGAAAAAATTTCTCTTCGTGTATTTTGGGAGATTATATCTTACTCTCATGATAATTCGAAGTTTTCATCGGTCCCTTCAACTTCAAACTATCGAGAGTCGACTATATGTGCATTATTAGGAAAATAGTTATGCTTTTAATAATGATTCTTTTATTTTTAGAAATATACATGATCTAGTTGCTTTAAGTAGAAATAGGGAATTTAGTTCAATTATTAATTTTTATTCTAAATATAAGAAGCCTGTCAAAACTAACAATAATCTTCAGATTACCTAGATGTTACTTTGTAACAAATTAAATAGCTGTATTTTTGATGAAAAAAATACAGTTTTAATATTTTAGTTACCTTTCTGGAATTCCTATAATTCAATTTCTATTTATATATATAGATTTGTTATTTATATAATTACATATGTAGGAACAAGTGATATTGGTAATAAAATAATTGTAATATTTTATTTCTGAAGTTTTGTTAAGTATTCTTTCGATCATGACTATCCTTGTAAATTATCTACATTTACTTAATTTTTTTAACATGGCAATGTTTTCAAAAATTATAGTTACATTTAGTTTTTTTTTAATTGCTATTTTCATAATTTTCTCTTACATTATTTATTTTTGTCTGGATATAATGTTTTAAATCTGTGGGTTTTCATTTTTCCTCTTACATTCATAGTACAGTACCACAGTTTAAAAATTTCAAAAATATTTTAAGAAATCGTTTCTTCATTTTGAATTTTAACATGGTCTTTTCCTACAAAAAAAATTTATTTTTAGGGGGGGGGGGAGAGTTAAGCATTTTTGGAACATAATTTTAATGTTGTTTTATTCATTTATTAATTTGTAATCATGACATGTTGTTGTGCTGTTAATTTATCTCACTCACAAATACTATATTTTTCAAATATTTAATTTTCTGGTTTACGTGAGTTGATTTATTTTCTTTGATATAATTCACTTGATATGTTTGACATTGGTAACTTAGTATTAGTACTTTTAATATTATTCTTCTACTGTTACGTTTATTATCTTTAGTACATTAACATAAAATTTCTTTTCTTCCTTTATTTTCTTTTCCTTTCCTCTCAGTATAATAGGAAAATATAGGGAAGATGCGCAGAGCGTAAGTCTTTGTTTAACGCAACAATCTGAGTTTCCAGGCTAAGAGTTTGGCATAGTACAACTCCGGCTATAATATTTTTTTATCTATACTGTTTCGTTATACATCTATTTATTACTTGCATTCTTAGCTTCATGGAAATTTGTATATATATTTTATACGTATTATAAGTATTCTGTTACCTTTGAATTATCATTTCACTCATAATGAGATAATATTGCCATTTTTGCATCGTCAAATAAAAAAATAATCTTATTATGTACTATTATTTAAACTTTGGTCCCAACCTTGAACTCCTGAGGGCCAAATTAGTAAATTTACAATAATCCACAAGCCACTGCAATAAATTTTCACTAATCCGCAGGCCATGTGACTGTCAAAAAATTTTTTTGTAGTCAGGAAAATTATATAAAAAAAGGGAGGTTTGTTTTACAAAACTACAATTGATTTTAGGGAAGGGATGGTGTTTACATATATTTGTGTACATATATACAGTCGAGCCACCATATTACGAACCTCTATGCTTCGAATTTTTCTATATAGCGAACTTTTCCCTGGAACCAAGAACTTATCAAGATTTTTTTTCGTGAAATAACCTACCAATAGTGAAGTGTATTTTCTATATAACGAATTTTTTTCTTGTGTTTTCTCCCTTCTTTTGAAGTATTTCTGGATATTTCAATTTATTTTCTAGTTTAACACATTTTGTGTTAATCATAAATCTTGAACTGGTTTTATTAGGTGCCTAACTCTCCAACAGCAATAGAATTCTAAACGTTTCATTCAAGAAGTGTAACCATTAGCCTCTATTGCCCAGTTCACTGAAACATCTTCGATATTCTCTTTCATACTCAGCGGAGTTGTATTATTCAGTGGACTAAGTTGTATTATTCAAACGTTAATGTAAAAATTTTATTTGAAGGTTTTTTTTTTAATATTCTGTGGTAATAAATTTATTCTTGTATTTGAAATAACTTTCAAATTGGATACTCTTGACTTAATTAAAAAGCTTTAAAGAAAATAATCGTATATAAACACGAAATTTTTTTTAACATTGTGCTTTTATTTTAACTTTCATAGTTCTTCATTTATATATATATATATATATAATTAGCATATAAATCTCAACGGTCTATGTAAAAATATTGCCACCAATTCAAGGAATTTGTTCTTCAATACAGAGGTGGATTAAGGTAGTTGGAGGCCCCTGGCGGTAAAAGGTTTGAGGCCCATGGTTTTAAGAGTCGAAAAACTAAAATAGTGAAAAGAGCCGCTTACTTTAAATTCTCAAAATAAAATGTATTGCTAATAATAAAACTCAACGGTTAAAGAAAAATCTTAACTGTATATAAAAAAATAAAACCTAACTAAAGAGCTTACAGTTTCGCTATGCAAATTGATTTCTCTTTGGCATATTCATCAATTTTTTTTCCATATCTATTTTGTCCAAAACATTTTGTTCTGTATATAATATGACCATGTTGTTCAATTTGTCTTTTCTCCCATAGTATTTCTTAAATTATTTTAACACGTTTTAAAACTGAAAAAGATATTTCGCCTGATGCATTCGATAATGGTATAGTTAAAAATATTTTCAAAAGTATTTCTGCATTAGGATTTCTCTTGAAACTCGATAAATTTATAGGTAGCTTTCTTTTTAATACACTGGGCTTTCACCAATAGTTATGGTCGGGAGTGTGCAATTTTCTTTGATTGATGGAGCACTCTCGACGTTAATTCACACACCCTGACTGCAAACTAGTACGCCTGGCGATGTGTGTGCAAACTGTTACACTACAATTTATAAACATCATTTAAGGGGAGTTTTCCAACATGATATCGTGTTCCCTCATGCCTGTTGTAATCCAACAGGCTCTATAGAGTGACGACGTGTTGAGTTGGCCTGCTAGATCACCAGATCTTTTTCCAATCGAGCAGAAATGGGACATCATTGAACGCAATGTCAGCTTCATCCACAACCAGAATTAAACAACCTTATAATGATCGGCGAAGAACAACAAGCATGCAATTCCATTCCACATACTGATATCCGGTACCAGTACGACACGAGACATGCACGATTGCATGCTTGCATTTAAAATTGTGGCGGTTATACCAGTCTTTAATGTATCATTATTTCACATTTGAAATGGCTCTACTCTCGCTTGCATGAACCTGTGATCTTGAAACTTTAATCAATTTAATATGCTACCTATACATTTGTATAGGTAGCCTATTACCGATTTGTATTGCCGAAATTTTATTAGTCGACAATATTTTTTACTTGGTGTTCGGATTTTTTTTCGATCTTTGTAAAATGTACCCGAGAGTAGTCAAGTGAGTGAGTGAGTGAATATTAACGTCGCACTGTCTTAACAACACGAGGGCTTTTGGCGACGGTCCGCGTAATTTTGAACCATGGTCAAGTGACGTGGATGACACCTGGGCTGGAACCCATTCTCCTAACTACCATACCACACCAACGGGAGGACGTTTGAGCTCTCGACATATTTAACGTGTATCGTACCCCTACACGGCGGGTCTTTAGTGGTACCGGATCGAACTCATGACACGCTAGAAATGATTCGATGCCTAGACCACTTGTCTACCGCGGCCACACCGAAAGTAGTCAGGCACGCCTGTAAACTAAAAACGAACTTGTTTGATTTAAATAGCATTCTCATTTTCTTGAAATAAAATTTGCTCAAACAAAATGCATGTGAAAAGTTTGTACAATTTGCAAATTACAGATATACAAGAAAAATATGGCTAGGGCTACACGACTCAAAAACGAGGAAATATCAAGGTTGCAACATCGGTTGAATTTTTTTTTTTTTTTTTTTTTGCACGTTAAACTTATAAGTAGAATCTATCAAGCTTGGGGCCCTCTAGAGCTGGAAGACCCTGGCGGCCGCCAGGTCCGCCTTCCGCTTAATCCGCCTCTGCTTCAATATTAATTATAATAACGAAATATTTGTCAAATTGCTTAAAATTTATTTGCTTTTTTCTTTTTCCTAAATTTTTACAATGTATTTTCATTTCTTTTACAGGCATGTGCAATGCCATTTATGGCAAAGTGTGTAGAATTCGGAAATAAATGCGGTTAAAATAAAAGTGAATACCAAGAAGTAATTCCTGGAACCATGTTTAACGTGAGAAACATATTTGAATGTGTATAATAAAAAAGGGAGCATATAAATTATGATATCTATTTGAATTGAATTCATTTAAACCATAAAATATTACTTTTGGATCTTTTATAATTTTAAAATGATTTATTACAAGAAAGACAGAAAAATATGCATGTATTTGTTGATTCAGTTTTTATAATCGTATATTAAAACAATTATAACGTTAAACACATTAACACTACATTTTTTTTATTGAAGACAGATAAAATAATTCTCGTGCACCACAAGCATCACACTGAGCTTTTGCAGAAGTATAAAACAACATAAATAAAATAAAAAGTGAGTTAATGAGCAAAAGTTGCCGCCCATCCGGCATCGTGGTTAGTGATGCTAACTACAGTGCTGTAGGGTCTGGGCTCGAATCCCGGAGAAGGCATGGATATTTGTATAGTAATCCTACATGTCTTTAAAATCCCTTCTTCCTTTTTGATGCGTGATTCACATTTACTTCTGTCAGCCTTCGTGTGATATTTTGTGGTACACGGGGATTTATAAATGTTCTCAATTTAAAAAAATGAACAAAAGTTACTATATAATTATGAAATAACAAAAATAAATGTTACAAAGACAAAAAGTACATTAAATTAAAACAATTACTTAGCATATAACCTACACAACAAAGTTACAAAAAAAAACAGAGAAGTGAAAATTTTACAAATATATACTAAATCAAATCAATAAAGATATAAAATAATGTGAAAGAAGCTTTACTAGAAACAAGTTGAAAAATAAATTGTGAAGCCAGTTGACTTTAAGAGCATGTAGTGTGAATATGTCATGCGTTTTGTTTCTCTCTTAAATTTTGAGCAAACAAGTAACATAAAATATATTTTAAGTCAATATTTTTAGTCAATTCCTACTTTGAATGGATGAATAGAAAGTATTTTATTAACGATTGGAAATTTGTGAACAAGATTATATATATATATCAGTAAATAATTAAAAAAAAGACTAATAAATCCCAAGAATCTTAAGATCAGATCGGAAGAACCATGACAAACCAAAAAAGAGAAATGTAGCTAGAGGGAAAACTATTATGATTTCTCGAGCTGTCACTGGTTTAGGACAGTGAATATATATATATATATATATATATATATATATATATATATATATACAATAGGGAGAGAGTGAACTAATAGTAGGAATTGAAAAAAGAGCATGATATTTGTCTGCTGTGTAGTAACAATGCATACCCGGTTTGGCTGAAAATCCGACCGCCAACTTTTGTCATTGTTTTAACGTTTACACTGTTACAACTATAGAGTTGAATTAATATTTGAAAAAACTATACTAACATCAAGTCCCCTAGAAGTTTAAAAAAGTTTATTTGAACTCTCTCTCTGTCCTATCTAGATATATATATATATAAATACATATATATCTACTGGGAAAGAGTGAACTAATAGTAGGAATTGAAAAAGAATAAGATGTTCAACACTTTGCTCACCACTAACATTGCAGTCACAAAATTTGGAACTTCACAGGTTGAATCTGTTGAGGTACACTTTAAAATTACCACGAAAAGTAAGTAATTGTGTGATGTTATAATTTGTAAGAAAATGATGACAAGAGTCTTTGCGAAATGGTTGGAAAAGTTTACCTTCAAGTTTACCAGTCGACTTGTAAACTTGATCTATGAAAAATGAAAATTATCTAACTTTTAGAAGTGTAGACTGGATCTAAATTTTAAAAAGCCTTTATGACAAGTAATTTAAATAGTTTTTTTAACAAAACACATTTCCTGTACAATTTATACATTATGCACATTTATATATCTGTATTTTCTAAACATTTAGGCTCAAACTGGTTTCTTAAAAGCATTTCTACACTTAATGAGCCATTAAATGTCATCTTCTGAATGATTTTTGATGCGTATCCTAATTAATGAGAAAACATACGTATGATGTCTTAGTACTAATTTGAAATTGAATGTAATCATTGCTGTAAGGAAAAGGGTATGTTTTCAGCAGTTTCTCTCAAAATAAGAATTCAAAAATAAATGATGATTCTCTGAAAAATTACTGTAACTAAATTCAGACTTTCCATAGTTTTTTTTTTTTAGTGTGGTTTGATTTTTTAATAGAATAGTCAGAAGTACAAATGATAAAAAAATGACTAAGAAAATTTTTAAGTAGTTTTGTTTCCTGAAAAACACACATATGTGCACTTCAGGTCTTAGTGCGTGAGTGAGTAAATATTAACGTCGCTCACATTCCAGCTACTCAAAGGCTTTTGACAACGTTCCTCGTAATTTTGAGTTATGGTCAAGTGACGACGACGCATCAAAGCTGGCGCCCTCTCTCCTTACTAGCACACCACACCAACGGGAGGACGTTTCAGCTCTCGACAGATTTTTCGTGCATCGCTTTCCTACACGACGCGTCTTCAGAGGTACAGGCTCGAATTCATGATACGCCAACCACGAGTCCGTTACCATGACCACTAGTCTACCGTTGCTACACTTCAGGTCTTAACTGCAACATTAAAAAAATAATAAATAAATAAAAAAAAACGTTGTGGCAGGAAAAAAAGGTGAAATGATTCCCTAAAACACAGGTTCCCAAACATTTTTGCTTCATAGACCCCTTGTCATATTTTTTTGGTTTGGGGTAGACCCCTGCTTACCTCTAATATTAAATTTTTACAAATTTATCAACTTATATGTCTTTTTAGAAAATTACTTTGAAAGAACTCTTTTCTTTCAGAAAAGTAAAATATTTTCTTTCCTTTAAAATAATTAAATTTTTTGATGTATTCATGTATATTGCTTAAAACTTAAGAGGCACATGTTAATTAATTAATCTAAATTCAATTAATACCGAAAGTAACTGAATAACAAAAGCCTTTAATAGGATGGATGAATCTGGTGCTTCAATAACAAAATTTCAACATTTGGTATCAATCTTTTCAGGTTCAACCCTAAATCACCTCCATTGGTAATGGCCAGTTTTTTCTCCTTCCTTCTATCAATTTGGCAACCGCGCTGAAACTCCTAGGAAAAGCAACTAAAAACTTTCTCACTATATTCTATAACTGGTATGTTTTTTAAAGTCAAAGTTGCTTGTGTCCACATTTCCTAACTTTACTTTAAGATATTCGTTAATGCCTATTCCGATCAGTCCACACTGCAATGTGACCTATTTTTTTCAATGTGACTATTAATTGATTGTGACTAAGACAATACAAACCAGTCAAAACATTTTCAAACTTAGTTTCAAAATCTGAATAAAGGACATTTAATTGCTGAACCTAGATTAAAACGTCCCAATAAATTGTCTATGACAAATTGAGAAAATGCACGACATCAAATATCATACTCTTTAGCTAAATTCTGGAAAGAAATGCTGAAATATTCCTCGTTTTAATAACACTTATGCTGTCACCTTAAACAGTGCAAATTAATCTCATAAAATTTAGTAAATAAATCTGTTAAATAGGTAAAATCTGGTTTCGACTTAATTCAGTTTTTCTTTTAAAATTAAGGTATCCAACTATATATATATATACTTGCGAAATTCTTTTTTTTTTTAATTTAGATAAGGGGAATTTTTTGTTGTTGTTAGTTTTAGATTTGTTTAGTACATTTTAAGAAAAATATGCTAAAATTAAGAACAAAAAAAGGAATTATTATTGCTAAAATGGGAAAAAAGGGGTAAAAATTGACAAAAAAAATAACATAAACGTGGCCCATTCTGTACCAAAAGTTTATGAACATATTTTCAATTTTTCAATTCTGATGTGTTGCTATATGTTATTCGTTTTTGAATTGACCATCAGGATAAGAGATGTTTTAATTTTTACTAAGACTAGAGCCCTTTATCTTTGTTATTATATGAAATTGCAACAAAAAAAAAAACAGTGATTATAATCACATAAGGGGTTGTAAATTTTGTAATAAAACAGTGTTTTATAAATATTAAGGTTAAAATACTTCTACTATTGTACAGAACATACACAAAAAATTTCAGCTAATTATTTTCAAATTTTTTTGAGCAATCGCTGGCCTTGTTTGAGTATTTTCAGAAAAACACATTTCGAGTAAAACGCGTTTTAAAGTGTGACACATTTTGTAATGGCTTTTACTAAAACACTTGTAGTTTTTGTTCCAGTGAACGAAAAATAATAAACTTAGTATTTTTATAAAGCTAATAAGATGTCCTATAAAAGAAAATGTTAAAAAAATTGTCAAATTTTGGCAAACTTAAATTTTAGGGTAGTCGGATACCTTAAAGTCACGATCTGCTTTAATAAGACTATCTGCTTAATCACTATCATAAACACCCAATTATTTCTCGTGAGCCTCTAAATTATTTTTTAGCTTAAGTGAACCCCTTGCAATTCGTTATAGGATACCTGATGGTTTATATAGTCCATTTTGGGAATCCCTGCTCTAAAAGGATTATATACCAATTAACAATTATTAATTTTCAATCCACTCCTCTCGGAGTATTCGAAAACAGGAAATTTTATGAGAAATTTTCTTCCATTATTGAACAGTCAATTTTAATTTTAAAAATCTTATATTCTTTTTAGTAGCAATCGTAAAAAAATTCCAAAATACAATCTAACCTAGAACCTTCTATAATAACTTACAATTATATTCGCACAAGTTAACAGAAACACGAGTCACAATTTAAATCTAAAACAATTAATGAGATTCGACTGAAATTAGCTGTACAAAATGCCATAAAAATATTTTTCCGTTAAAAAATCTTCAAAAGGCAGTGAAAATTATTGGTGAATTCATTAAATAATCGATACTAAAATCATTAATTATTTCCTTACCATCGGATCAGAAAATCCAATAAAATCTTCCTTTCCGACTTTGCACTTTCAACAGAGCTGCTCCAAGAGGTCCAAAAGAGAGAAACAGATAGCCAAATCCTAAAGATCCTTTCTTTGGAGACTTAGGGTTCATTATACTCTGAAGATGAAAGGCTATACGTTTACACGGATGGTTCCAAGTTGATAGATAACAGTAATGCAGGTGCTGGAGTTTGCTGCAACCTATTATCCTTCTATACACCAGTAGGAATTTACAGCAGTGCTATTGATGCCGAAATTGCAGCTATACGCATTGCTCTATCTCAACTTCTTTGCCACACAGATCGCATTTCTTAAATAATTATTTGGTGTGATTCAAGGGTGGCCCTCCAAGCAATATCTTCAATCGAGGCACCTTTGTCAGATAATATTCTCAAATGTCAACTGTTAATTGTCGATTTACTTCAATGCCATATAAACATTGACATGCAATGGATTCAGGCGCGCTGTGGCATTGATGGGAATGAAAATGCCGATTGCTTGGCGAAGAAGAGGACAAAAATCTTTTAAACAACAAACAATACAGTTCCTTTTTATAGTGCCAAAAGAATCATAAAGCAATATTACAGAGAACACTTCTGGTCTAAATTCAACCAAAAGAATAAACAAAAAGGTGGTTTAGCAAACTCCTTCATATTCCAAAAAGATCACGAGATAAAGCTGTGGCCGATTTTCGAATCGCCACTGGCCACGACTGCCTGTCCAAGCATCTGAGAATGATAAGCATTGTCCAGAGTCCACTTCTTAAACTGTGCAACTCCAATGAAGAAATGGACGTCATTCAGTTGGCACGCTGCCGTGCACTCTGCTCTGGATCCATGTGGGGCAGATAGTCGGAAGCCAGACACAAACTTTGTGATTTATAGACTATACTGTGAAGTTGTGTTTCTTTTCTTATTTTCTCTTTTATTTTTTTATATTGTCCCTTGTTTTTTGTCAATATTCTCTGTTTCTCATTTTGTTTGCAGTTGTCTTGTAATCCGCCATTGAAAATAAATAAAGTTCTTTGCAAGTTATTGTATATGATAGTGACTTTGTTCAAGAGTGAAAAATCGAAGACAATTGTTAAGGATCCCTAAATCTTTGGAAAAATTACATTACATTACATTAATATAAATTTTAAAAAATTTCTTTAAGTTTTGAAAAATTAAAAAAAAATTTTTTTTTATTGTTTTGTTTTTTATTATTTTGTATTTGAAATTCATAGATATTTGATTACGCACTTTCATATCCACTTTACAGACAGGCATTCTTTTAATTTTAATTTATGAATATAATTCAGGTTTTTCTTCCATGAACTATTACGTGTAAATTATCGTTACATTCTGGATTTTTTCCGCTAGTTTATTCTTACAATTATGATTATTTCATTTGTTATGCAAAACAAATACTATAACGAACAATTGCAGAGAAGTAATTTTTAAAGAAGTCTCACAAAATGTGCTAAAACCTTATGATGACCAAATAATACAATACTCTTACAAAAAATGAGAATTATCATCCGACATAATTTTACAAGTTCAATATTTTTTAAAAAATTAGAACACTTTATTACTTGTCGAGTTTCTGTTAAAGTGTATCTATATATAAAGCCTGTATAGCTCGCGTATGACACGTCAAAAAGACTCAGAGTATAGTTTGAATGAATTTAATTTTGCTGTTATAATTAATTATATACTGCTGAATAACTTGCTGTTAGAGATGAGAAGTTTAAAACTTTTCAAGGATTTCTCTGGTAGTTATATAAATTTTTATTGATTTTAGAAGTTAAATGCGGGCGAAACGTGCTGTGTTTGATTGTGCTACTGTTCACAATTGCGACTGCGGTAAATATACACACTTATTCTTCTTTTCGAAATTTATTGGTGAGTGAGTGAATGAGTGAATATTAACGTCGCACTGAACAGCAACACGAGGGCATTTGGTGACGGTCCGCGTAATTTTGAATCATGGTCAAGTGACGTGGACGACTTCTGAGCTGGCACCCCCTCTCCTAACTACCATACCACATCAACGGGAGGACGTTTGAGCTCTCGACAGATTTAACGTGCATCGCTCCCCTACACGGTGGATCTTTAGTGGTACTGGGATCGAACTCATGACACGCTAGCCATGATTCGATGCCTAGACCACTTGGCCACCGCGGCCACTCGAAATTTATTGGACTCTCATTCTTTTTAAAAATAATTCTCGTTTAGTTTTTTTCTACAAATCATAAATATATTTTAAAATATTATTTCACTTGAATTTTTTCCATATTCTTTTGCAAAAAATTAAAAGTCCTTTTATTGCTATTCATTTACGTCGACTTTTAGAATAAAAATTGAACGACTTAATTTAAACTCGATGTAAATTTTTTAGTGACTTTTATGCAGGAATATAAAATAGTTTTAGGGAAAATATATAAAATGCTTCTGGAAATTTATTTGTAAATACAAACACTCTCGTTTTTATATAAATATACATAACAACGCCAACCTTTAAATACGTATAAAACTAATAACACATGACAATCATGTAAACATTACCAATAAATAAAATTAAACAATTGTTATGCATAAAAATTATTAAATTTAAGTAGACTGTCATATAATGCTTACTCAGTGATTTAGTGGGATTGGAAACTTTTGAGCAACCTTGAAACAAAGTTAGTCAATTTCGGTACTAAATTTCTAATTTTCAGTATTTTTCAATTCTTATTCCTTCAATGGTTCTGATAGAAATTTCAGATTGTATACATTTCATAGATCATTACATTTTAAAATTGTGAAGGCACTGAAGACAAATTTATTTACAATCATTATTTAATATATTTTTCTATTTGTGAATTAACACAACAATTAAATAAAGCAAAGCATTTAGAAAAAAATTGCTAAATTTCTTAAGTCAGGTGTTATTAATAAAATATCACCTCCTTTGAACATCAAATATTGATTTTATTCAACATCAATTTTTCTTCTTTTCAATCCATGTCAGAATTAATAGCAAATGAACAAAATTTAAGCGAACCCCCTTTTTATCAAAATGTTTCCAATATTTGATTTTGGCTGATCAAAAATTGATTCTCAGCGAAATATGTCTTGTAATTCTAAACCATTCTGAGATAGTGAAATTTCCACCGGAGCTGGTATGTCTACTCAGCTTTATATAAAGTACATCAGTCGAATAAGAAGATGTACAGGGGTTTCTGAATTCGACCGACCTATATAGAAAGGAAAAGTAGGTAGAATGGGAGCGACAAACCAGCACAAAACATGAGGTCGCAAACGGCGTTTATTCGTTGAAAATCGCGATTAGTTATCGGGAGGAAGATAAGCCACAAGAGGGGTGTGGCAAAACAAATGAGGGGATTTGGAGCACCGTAGCAGGGCTGAAGAAATCTTCACGTTTGGAAATTTGCCATCTTTTTTCGGAGTTGCTGCAGAGAGTAGCTGCCGTGGCGCACCAGAACATGCGGTTCACGTACGAAGGTACTCAAACACATTTTTCGGTTGTGGTGTGCAACCCGAAGAGAATCGGACTCAATGGACCTGTTGCTAGGCCTCCACGTTCCCTGAACCTCAATCGCTTGAATTTTTCTTTCTGAGGTCATCTGAAATCGCTTGTAGATGAGACGCCAGATTCTATAGTGGAAGATCCCCCGGTATGGATTGTTGTCGCTTTAGATGACATCACCAGCACACCAGATTAGTTTTAACACATCCGACAATCCTTTGTCTGTCGGTGTCACCTGTACTGTGACCTACATGGCTGCAACTACAAACAATTCCTATGAAAATCACTTTTCGTAGCATTTCTGGTAAATAGATGTGATGCATTGTTCGTAATGTAAAAATGCATTACGTCTACAAAATGTATATCTCACCCCTTATTGCACCTTTTCATTCTACTCTACAACACACACCTCTTAACTGTTTTCGCGAGTTAATCCGACTAAATGTAGTTTGCGACCCCATGTTCTATGTTGATTTGTCGTACCCAGGCTGCCTCCCTCAGCATTCGTCGGTTGAATTTTGAAACACCCCGTATATTAAGCAATGTCATTTCCTTATGTAAACCTGATCCAAATTTAAATTTTCAAAAGTAAGAAAAATGTACTAAATCTTGAGATGTTTATTAAACATTCCAAAGTGCAATTGTGTGTTTGCTTCAGGTCTACTTGAAGAATACTTCAAGTGCTGGAAGCTCTCTCCAGCAGAAGTAAGTGGAACAAAATCCTTGTATTTTTCTTATAATACGAAATTTTAAATCATAACGATAAGTTTAATAAAATAAAAGAGTTTTAAAAAAAGTTTCAATCATGTAGATATATATCAACTCATTTTAACATTTTATATCTAAATGTCTTCTCGCTCTAACTCAGACTCCTTTGCTGCAACCGGTTTCGATAGTCATCACCCCACCCACTCCTCTCACAAAATAATTTCTTTCGTCAATTCTTATCTTTAATTTATTTTATACTTGTAATTTTTATATTAAAGTCATTTTCTTTTAATTATTTTCCATTAGTTCTATTTTAAATATGATTTTTTCAAAAGGGCAATTTTGAAAGTGTATTAGAGTCATCTAAAATGTCATGAAAGTAGATGAAGGTTTGGAAAAACTAAGTACTCTCACCGCACCAAACTACAACTACAATCATATAGAAATAATTTTAAAAAATTTTAGTATTTAAAATTCATTCATGTTTTTTTTTTAAATGTGATATGATTCAAATACTATAAACTAACAATTAAATGATTATTTAATCAACATAATATTCTGATAAATAGAATTTACCTATAAGAAAATGCAATTTAACATGTTTCATGGATCCTTCATTGATTATTCCATCAGGCCCACGAAATAACACAGGCTGCGTTTACAGAGTTTTTTCCCGGGGAAAATATAACTTAGACCAGACTTCAATCCTATTAAAATGAAATTATGCAATAGAACAAGCGTCGAAACCGTAAGTTAAAAATAAAAATTATAGCAAAATTTTTATAAATTAAAATAATTTAATCAAATTATACATGTATTATATTAATAATTATTATTGCAGATGTTTGAAGCCTTCCTTAAGTTAGACATTAATATAATGTACATTTATAAAATTATATAATGAAAAAAAATAATTCTTATCGGGAGATATGGTGTCGTTGTTGCTACAAATCTTCCTCAGTCTAACGAAGGCAGACAACATCTCTTAGGCCAATGACTCTTAAAATATCGAACACAAAAAAGGAATCTTAATAGATGTCTGTACTCTAAAGAGCTCCTGCAACACAAGTTGGGATTGCCTGAAGCATGTTTTCTGTTATAAATAATATATTCACATATTTGCAATAACTTTCAAGTTCAATACTCTTGAATTGAGAAAAAAAAATTAAATGAAAACCATTACACTTTAAACAAGAAACAAAGCTTCTAAACAATGTTGATATATTTAACTTTTATTGTTCTTTCTTTTTTTAGATTTACCATATAATTCTTTACAGTCTATATATAAAAAAACTGACTACAATTCACGGAATTTGTTCTCAATATTAATCATAACATAACAAAACGTTTGTAAAATTTCTAAAAATCTTATCGGCTTTTATTTTTTCTAATTTTTGATGTGAAACATCTTTCCTCTCGATTGCTGGAGATTTGTGGAAGTGATTTTGTGAAAAGGGACAGAAATGCGTAACAGGAAGTTGGGGAAGCGCGCGCTGTTTTGTTTGACCAATCAGCGCGCTCAGTGGTGTCTTTTCGCTACCCTCGGAGTGAAGTTCTGTTTTTTCTCCTTCATTCGGGAGGGACTCCGTCCCCATCCCCCACCCTCTGCGGTCTAGGCCATGGGATCTTTGTTTTTGTTTTTTCATTTTAGGATCAGAGAAGAAGCGAAGTCCTTTAGGCAGAGACGTGGTTAGACAACGACGAACATGTTTCGATGCCTGACTTCGCGATTGTTGCTTACAATTTAAACGACCGGGCCACAGAGCAGCTGGTGTTGCGATCTATCGTAAACAGAACAACTCACATGTTGTGGCTCGACATATGGATATTACTTATCGTCAAAAAAGTGGACTGGGTATTGTTAGTCAAAACATTGGGGACAAATGTGCGGCAGAATCCTTATTTGAAAATGGAGAAACAGTGATTTTGGTGGTCGTATACAGTTCTCTGAATCAAACGGTTTAAAAAATTGAAGATTTCCTTCATTTTTTACTTATACCATATACCGAAGGTGGTTTTGCTCTTTAAAAAAAAAATTATCACTCGCTTTCCATGATTTTGAGTGGAGATTTTAAAGTTAACTTCAGTTTGCTAGAAGCCGAGCCCCTCATAGCTTTTTTGAATGATGAACTCAAGCTCGAAATGAACACAAATCGAAATGTTTCGACAACTAACTGTTATCGGCGCTATTTTTCAACACTTTGAAATCACAAGTATATGTGTCATATTTTAGTTATCATAAGTTATCATTACCGCTCTTCCCCAAATTGAACAAGAATAATTATATTTGATAAAAAAAATTGCAGTACTCCTTGTGTTAATTAAGTAAAATTTTCATTAAAGATATAATTATTCCATAGAAAAATATTTCCAATCATACTCGATTCATTTTTTCAGGATTTAAGTTGCTATTGGGCAAATTTACCACGATGACATGTCAGATGTTACACATCGTATGCGACTACTGTAAGGCTCGTTTCTTTTTTTATAATATGTTGTCATTTCATTCGCAGGCATGTGCGAGTCCAATCACGGCAAAGTGTGTAGAATTCGGAAATAAATGTAGTTAAAATAAAAGTGGATACAGAAAACTATATTTGATGTGAAAAACACATTTTAATGTGTATAATAAAGAAGTGGACACATAAAACATGTGGTTTCATTTTATTTTAACAAAAAAAGACAATTTAGATCTTTTCAGAATTTTTAAAGGATTTTTTGGAATAAAATATATATACATTTGTTGATTCATATGTTACCGTATTTACTCGCGCGCGCGAGGATTCAAGGGGTCTCAGGGGGGTTAACTTTCTCTAGAGGGCTGAAAATATAAACAGTTTGCAAGTACTTATAACTCTTTGAAATTAAAACTAAATAATTCGAATCTTTTACACATTTATAAAGGAATGGGCCTCTCTCTTCAGAAAAATGAAAATGTTTAAAAAATAATCATAGTTTTAAAAATTATAAGCATATGAAAATAAGAAATATTTCTATAAGAAATATTAATTAAGTTTTACGTTGCGCATGCTATTTTCTAAAGTAGTAGCTTTAACTACTACAATAAGTTGATTTATAAAGTTAAATGTATCCTTATTACACTGTAGCATTTTTAAATAAATAAAATAATAAATTATATTTTTAAAAAATAAAATATATATATATTTAAAAAACTTTTTAAAAATTTCGATATTTTTCAAATATTTTGAAATACAAAAGGTATATTATTCTTAAATTACTGGTTTAAAGAGTATGATACATTTTATAATTCTGTAAAGTTTAAAGACTATTTTAGAAAAAAGCGTGCGCAACGCAAAAATTACTTAATATTTATTACAAATTATTTCTTATTTGCAGATGCTTATAATTTTTTTAATTATATTTATATTTCAAACATTTTGTACTTTTTTGAGGCCATTATCTTTTGTAAACAATGTGTAAGAGATTCGAATTATTTAATTTAAATTTAAAATAAGTATACTTGTTTGAGAGAAAATTGTTTATATTTTCACCTCTCAAGACAAAATCAACACCCCTGATAGCCGCACCCCCAAATTTTTAACAAGTCTTTGTGGAAAATGAAAAATATAGCATTTACAGGTTCTAAGCTATTTTGCACTAACTCCCCATTTAACACATTTTTTAAAAATTTTATTCTAAGCCGCAACCTATTTTCAGTAGATATAATATTAACTAATAATATTGAAGTAAGTATAATATTGAAAATAACTGCGGCTTAGATTCGAGTAAATACGGAAATTGAATATTATTTCAGTAAAAAATGTTAAAAAATGTAAAAGTCTGGTTAATCCCATTGTTTTAATTTATTGCAAATTTAAGACACTTTTAATCAGTTTATAAATTTCCCAGTTTTTTACATTAGTGCAGAAAAGTTATCCGTTGAATTGCAAAATTAGTAGTAAAATTGGGGGGATATTAATTACTCTCCGCATGAGAATATATAATCACATTATATTAAAATACCAATTTATGTGCGATCTTATCTTAAACTCTGAAAACTTTGCATTATAAAGTGCTCTAAACTTTTTATTTTACTTCTTTTACAATGATCTTAGCCACCCATCGGTATAGAAGTTAGTGATGTTGGCTGCTGAAAAGGCACGGGTGGTTGTAAATGTATAGTGCCTTTGCAGCATGGAAGCTCTCTAAATATTCGCAGAGCTGTAAGTCCTTTCGTGAGGTTGTTGGAAGGGGAAAGAAGGTAGAAGACCCTTTCCCCCCCAGGGTACTCCCCCTGAAAATTGGAGGGGGCAGAACCAAATCATACTCTCACCTGCATAGCTCTCAAATCTATAGTTAATGAATAGTGTAAAGCACGATGAATTTCGAGGGCTATGATCTGATATTAATCAGGTGGCAAAAGCAACAACACAATGATCTAAATTTTTTAGTTTCTCTTATATATATAATCCCGCTACATTTTATTTAATTCTAATAAATGTAAGGCTTTCCTCTAATGTGATAAAAATATAGTTCTTGATTTATATGTATATATATTTCTCAGGAAATTTAATAATTAATATAAAATTAATCCCTACACAGGCTTTACTACCACAAACATAAAAAGCCTTTCGTACACTAAACACTTCAGGTTGTAACCCACCCCCTGTCTAACCTGTGACCCGGCTAAAGGTGTAGGAGGAAGTGAAGGACGATTCGACATGATAACTTCCAATTATTTATTCAGCACTTTAATCAACTCAAAAACAATTCGATGAATCAGATTAAATTAGATGCTTCCGATTAGCCAGCAAAGGTAAGGTGACGAGAGTTGCGTTTTTGGAGAATACATTTAATAATTGTGTGATCCACTTTTTATTAATCAATCTTCCACCTTAATATTGCTTTAAATGGTAGATATGTAACTAATTATCACTTAAATTTCTTTAATAATTTAAATATAAAACGCACTATAAATATGACCAATACCTGAGCTGTAGATAGTCTTCATAACTTCTAATGCGTAATCCTTCAATCTCTTGGTAATCTCTATTAAATAGCAATTTTCTACTATATAACTATTTATCTCTTTATAATTCTAACTTTCTATAGCTATTTCGTAGAATAACTAGGTAAAGTATAGAATTTTTCATCTATTATATACTTTAACTAGTTTTTTCATGAAATACCTTGTTATTCTAGGAAATAACTGAATTATGCACTTTAACGGCAACATATATAATACTAAGGATTTTTGGTTTGTTGTTCTGTCTCACGACCAGACAATGTTAAGTTCTAACACTATTATGTCAGTAAAGCCTTTGCAGCTTTGTTCGATAATAAAGGCTGACATTTTTTTTTTTTTTGGCGACTATGCTTTCATCTAAATTTTGCCTTTGTAGGGGGAATTTAATATGACCTAGTTTATTTTTTGGAACTACAGTAGAACGTCGTTTATCCGAACGTTTACTATACGTAACGTCAAATATCCGAATCAAATATTTTTTGGGCAACTACATGTAATGTATATGAATACGTTTTCGAACAGTGCAACGCTCAACAGTTGTTTCATGTGAGGCCAAAAGTGACATGAAAACTCAATGTGAAGGATATTTGGGGAATTTCAGTCGTGTGATTTGGTAAGCATCTTTGCGGAATATTAGGACCGTTTGTTTCCAAGTGAGGGGGTGTATACATGCCCTTTGTTGAGTTGTGAACTGCTATGGCTTCGAATTCAAAACGAAAGCGCAAAGTCTTGAACATGAGACAAAACTTAAAATATTGAACCGTTTCGCGAAAGGAGAAAGTGGAGCGATTCAGAAGACTGTGGATTTCAAATGCTAAATGATGATGAGATTGTGACATCTGTACAAGAAGAACCCGACCCTGTCAATGATTAAACGGATGAAGACGAAAAAAACAACGAACGTAGCAAGGGTCCATCAAATGCTGACGCGTTTTTCTGCGTTAGAGACAGCTAAGTATTGGTACGAAGAACAATCAGAGTGCTGTCTTACTCAACTGCTGCTGCTGTTCAAGAGAATCAGAGACCTTGAAGCGAAAAACGAAGGTGTACAATGGCACATCGAAAAATAGTTGATTATTCTTCACAATAAAAGTAAAATTAAGACAATTTGCACCTATTTTGCCTTTTCTTCAAGCCCGTTTCCCACATGTGATGATTTTCAATATTCGTATATTGTCCGGTTTCATATACTGCATGGATCGCATTCGTTTTTCGGTTATCCGAACAATCGCGTATCCGAACAGTGTACGGTTCCAATTGATTCGGATAAACGACGTTCTACTGTACGCCCAAATCTGAAAAGTAATTCTGAAATTGCTACGACACGTCCACAAGTATTCTCTACCCCCTCTCCTTAATTTTTACGTTTTGAAATTCTATTACTTCAAAGCAAGACACATCAAACTATTTACAAATAATATCCCTTTTTCTCTCATCATTAGAATAAATATTCTACTTATTCTTTTTCATTAGGCTTCTCAATTCATGTTGAAAAAAATTAAGGTGCAAAAATTCATTGAAATTTAAGATCCAAATATTGCATGCATACATTCATCCTCTAAATGTATGATATAGATCAGTGGTCTTCAAACTGTGTTCCACGGAACCCTGGGGGTCCACAAGGCATACTCAGAGGTTCCACGTGTCACACAGTAAAAAAAGTCGAACAGAAACTTATAAATGTGTATGCAAAATGGATTCACGTTCTCTATTAAGTTTATATGCCCACAAGAATTTAAATCTTATCCCTATCATTAAGAAACTTAAAATTTTATTTATACATAACTTTATTTGCACAATACTTTTTAACTTTTTATTATATATATACTGTAATAAAAGAATATTAAAAAAAGTTTTATCTTTATATTTTTATTATATACTAGATTATGAATATTTTATTGTTTACCATCCCGGGTTCATGAAATAATTTTATACTCGTTAGTACAATGTCTTGCATAACTAAATAATTTTCTAATGAATAATACACCTATTTTGTATTTGTGGAAAAAACATCTACAGTAAAGGAGAGGGAACAACTTATCAACACTCGCACGTATTCAATCTTAAAAATCTAAATTAAAACAAGAACAGCTCCTAAATGTTATGTTGTAAGTTCATGCTAAGTACACAGTATTTCGTACTCAGCTATAAACATTTGAATGCTATTCAGAACAATGTGTATAAATGAAAAATATTTCTCAATGTGAGTGGTTATAAAAGGAAGATATAGAAACAAATGTAACTCAGAATATGTAAGATGATTTCAGTTAATCTAAATAGACCTAGACTTCGACAGTTTGTGTGAAAAAATGCAAGCACATACCCTTGTTACAAAACATAATGCATGGGTAGGTGGCACTTTGAACACAGAATAATGTGAGTGAATATATTAAAAGTAGTGAATAATAAGTGAATAAGTGAATTATATTAAAAGTAGATTAAAACATTTAATTTTAAATGCAATACTTTTTAATTGCCTTTACATTGATCTATTGTTGATCTATTTTAAATATTATTTTAATATATGTTCTTCTAAGTGTGTGCGCGGAATAGGATTCCACGCAAATACTATCTGGTTCTAGAGGTTCCACAAAAACACACCTTGTTCTAGGGGTTCCGTGAATTGAAAAAGTTTGAAGACTACTGATCTAGATCATGGATGAGAATTAAATCGATCGCGATCGAACGGTAGACACCGAAGTTATTTTTGTGTGACCACCTAAAGATTAGCAGATAGTAATTACATACCGAGGTATTCAAGATTGGAAGACAATATGAAAACTAAGTCTTTTATTGACTGTAAATACGAGAAATAATTTCAGATGAAAATGTTTGATAATAATGCCCCATTTGATATTATACTTGTGGCTTCTATTATTGTGTTCGTGGCTGCGGTAGCCAAATGGTCCAGGCATCGGATCATGGCTAGCGTGTCATGAGTTCGATCCCAGTACCACTGAAGACCCTCCGTGTAGGGGTGTGATGCATGATAAATATGTCGATAGCTCAAACGTCCTCCCATTTGTGTGGTGTGATAGTTAGGAGAGGAGATGCCTGCTCAACTGTCGTCCGCGTCACTTGACCATGGTTCAAAATTACGCGGACCGTAGCCCTCGTGTAGCTTAACAGTGCGACGTAAAAAATTCACTCACTCCCTCACGAGAACTAACTTCAGATGAAAATGTTTGATGATAATGCATCATTTGATATTATTATATTTGGGGTTTCTATTACTGTGTTTATATCTTCCTTTTCTGCTTTAAATACGATTTTAAAGGAGTAAATTTTTTAATTCTAGTTATGCATATTCTCTCAAGAGCCAAAACATTATGACGAACCCTACATTTTGCAATGGACTCGCCTGGATAACGTGGAAGGCACATGATCAGGTGGAAGTGGTATTTAATGCTGCTGGAGAGTCTGAAGAATCATTCCTTCACTTATTTTTGTGTGTGATGGGAAAGGCTGCGGATCTTAGTGAATTTGATAGAGGGCAGATTCTAATGGCTCGAAGGCTCGGAACAAATATTTCCGAAACTGCACGCTCTACATTTGTTAGTACTTATGCAAAGTTGATGAATGACGGTGAAACCAGCAGTAGACGATATGGTGTTGGACGTCCACATGCTATCAAAGAAAAAGATCGTTGGAGACTGTCTCGCATGGTGAAGAAAAACCGGAGCCAGACAGTGGCTCAGCTGACAGCCCAATTCAATGCAGGGACAAGTAGAATAGTATCGGAGCACACTGTTCAGTGGACACTGTTGGATATGAGACTATGCAGCAAACGTCCCACTCGTGTGCCTTTGCTGACCAAGCGTCATGCTGGGAACATCGCGACTGCGCTGGGCCCGGGAACATCGCGACTGCTCCATGGATCAGTGGGAGAGAGTTGCCTGGTCAGAGGAATCACGGTTTGTCATTCATCACGCCGATGGCCGTGTCAGGATACGCCGTCTTCCAGGCGAACATTTGCTCCCCAATGTACAGTAGGTCATACACAGGCCGGTGGTAGCGGTATTATGCTTTGAGGGACGTTCTCTTGGCCGTCTCTGGGACCCGTGGTTGTGGGTGGTATGAAGACCATGAATGCTACAGGGTATCTGAACACCATTGCGGACCAGTCGCACCTTTACATGGCCTCTGTTTTTCCATCTGGAAATGGAATGTAGAATGTTCCAAGAGAACAACGCCCCGTGTCACAAGGCCAAAATTGTGTTAGAGTGGTTCCAGGAACGTGATGCTGAATTCCAGTTAATGTCCTGGCCGCCTAACTCACCGGATCTCAATCCGATATAACACATTTGGGATGTCATGGAACGGCAGCTCAGAGTTCAAAGGCCACCAATTCGCAATATCTTGGATTTGCGTGACCGTTGCTTAAACATCTGGTACAATCTGTCTTTGGCCATCTACCAAGGACTTTTGGCATCCATGCCAAGGCGGATTGAAGCTGCGTTGTGTACCAAAGGTGAGCCAACTCGTTATTGGCAGGTGGTCATAATGTTTTGGCTCTTGAGTGTATATACACATAACTACAATAGAAAACCTATATCTATATCTATATACAGAAATATTATTTTCAATTATATTTATCGTAATAACGTATTAGTTAGTGATAAATTCAATGTATGTAAAATTTTAATAACTTTATTAAACATTGCATGGAACATGGATACCCTGCTAACTTTATAAAATGTTAGAACTCCTAACAGTTTAGTATATTTAATATGTCACTAGTTGTACAGTTAATCGATAGATGGTGCCCAGAGGCTAAGTAAATTAACAATATTATATTTTATTTAAAATTAATTGTATAGGTCTGCGTTGTACTTTTTTTTCTATAAATTATTTATTTCACGTGATAAGTCTTTATATTATTGTTTAGCTTTGTTTAACTTATTCCAGTAATTATTATAGGCTATAATATTATCGTTTTATTATTAGATTATGGTTTTATTTGTAATAATAGTTAAGCTTCTCTAGAAACTTCTTACTTTCCCTATGGCCTAGATTATCGGCAAATACAGGGGAAGGTTGGCTGGCCGAAAAACTTTGTTTAAACCTGCAATCCTGGTTCCTAAGGCCAGGAGTTTGCTTTAGTACTACTGTGGCTAAGACTTTATTCTATCATGACTATAGTTATCTTAGGTTTATAACTGTTTCGTGTATATTTTTGAAATAGATATATAGGTAAGGACATATTCCACAATTACTCGTATTATAAATACGAAATATTATAAGTTATAATAAATATCGTTGACTTTTTTCTAAGCTCAATGCACCTACGCCATTCTATGAAAATTAGAAGTAACCAGTACTTTGGAAAAGTCTGTTCACACCCCTGATATAGATCAACGTGTATGTTCTAGAAAATACATGTGTTACAGATTCACGCGCTGAAAGATAAAATTTTGTACAATGAAGGTTTAAGAGCATTTTATGTACATTTAATAAAAAAGCTTCCCCATTTCACTTATTGTACTATAGAAAAAGTGTGATTCTTTTGTGTTAATTTTCTCACATTCAGGCGTGTTTTCCTCGTTAATTTACATTTTATGTTACAGGGCCGTATCTAAATTCACTGCAGAATTACTTGTCAATAAAAATTTCAATAACAATGGCAGCATTATCATGAAACTGAAACCAAAAGAATAGCAATAATACGTCATTATACGAAAATACAATAAGCTTCATTTCATGATATATATATTTTATGAACGTTTGGCTTCCTGTATATCTTAAAAATATCATACGTTTCTTATATTCTTGGGAAACATATAAGAATTTTTTGAAGTTTATCTAAACATTGTATGCTATTTATAATGATATATTATTTTTTGTATTCATTTTTTGGGGGAAAAGCTACATGAGTCAAAATATATAGATTTAATTTGCTTGTGTCATTAAAAACCTAATTATTCAAAAAATCTTATAAAACGTCTTACGCATGAGACTATATTAAAGTATGGTTTTTTTTCAGCCATCAAACAAGTGTTAGCATTATATCGATAGTTATATGAAAAGCAGAAATGTAGGATCTTAAATGAATTTTACACGCAAAAATTTCAAATAAAGACAATTAATGATAGAAAAGTGAATTTTTTAATGCAGAAATTATATATATATATATATATATATATAGCTTGGATCTGAAAACGCGTGCATACTTCTTTCCTAGAGCACGCGTTTTCAGATCCAAGCTTCACAAAGCGGATTATAGCAAAGACAACTTAGTCCAGAGATGCTAGTTTTTCCTTTAAAATATCTTTTATTGAGGCTCATTGTCTATTAGCTGCTTTCTATGTAACGTTCATTGAAGCATATTTTTCTAATACATGAATACTGATTGCACAAGTTGTGATTTATCAATATTGGTTTGCTATATTGCTACTAGTTGATTGAGTTAATAAATCTCCTTTCTTTGGTTGACTTGAATGCTTTAATTCCTTACATCCTCGTAGCAAAATCTAAAGAAAATATTGCTATTTTATTGGATACTATTTCGCATTTAAGGATAAATTATAATATATATATATATATATGCAGGGTGTCCAGCCTTAATGTGACCCAATAGCTAATTGCCGAACCGTTTGGTTTAGATATGCACTTCCAATTTGAAAAATGTTTTTAAAAAAGGTAACAAATGTCTTTACGTGCTTTTCGAACCAAAAAACCCATTAACAAAAAACAAAAAAAATACAAAATTAAATTTTATACGGTCCCCAGGTCCTATCACTTGTATTTAAGAAAAGATGCAGTACACAAAAACTAAGTTAACACAAAATGTTTCATTTTATTACGATAAAAACTGGCCGAGTTATGCCTACATAAATGTGAAGCATCTGAGTTGCTCAGAAAAGGGGGTCGTATATAAATTGAGTTTAGAGAACAGTAATTCACTATCTACAGAAAGAGCAAAATAAAAACATCATAGTAATATTAAAACATCGTAGTAATTATCATAAATTGACAATATGCATTGCTGTATGGCAAATAATAAAAATTAAATTAAAGAAATACAACTTGTACCGAAAAGATTAAAATCACCTTGTTTTAACAAATAGCAGCAAAATAATACAGGATTTGCCGTTCAAATTATAGCATAATGTGGAATGATGCGCCAATCATGAATCAGGGGCTTTATTATATCAGAATGACCAAATTAACTTAAATAATGGTGAAGGCACGAGACACAGGGAATACGTATATTGCAACTCTTAGTTTTATACAAGCGCTGAAAAGCACAGGCAATTGTGCAATAAGATGGATGTTATCGAGTGGGAAATTTAATGGCGTAAAATCTTGCCGCCTATCTTTTATTTCGATTACAATGCCCATAAAACAGTACCATTTCGCAGTATTCTTCATTTGTATACATCTCGTTCTCCCCTACTAGAATTCGTAATAATAGAATACGACTGTATGCAATTGCAAGCGACTACACAACAAAATTTTAACGTTCGTCATGATCAGCAACAACGCAGCAAATCAGACTAAAGCAGCAGCATATAAGTCTATTTTTGGAACTGCTTTTGAAATGTTTTTTTCGCCCAATATATTTTATTTTTTCTATGTTTTACACGTACACAGAATAAATTTTATTTCTTAAGTACTGAATTATTGTATTATTAACTTATGCTTTTGAATTTAAAAACGATTTACATAAGAGTGACTTGCAAGAGTGAAAGTTTCCTAGCAGAGTTCCAACTAATTTCACTTTGGAGACGGCCCCGACTAGCTTCTTGAAAATAGCCGAGAAAATGGCTATAAAGTATGATTTTCAAAGTTCCACAACTCGGCCAGTTTTTATCGTAATAAAATGAAAAATTTTGTGTTTACTTTGTTTTTTGTACTACATCTTTTTCTAAATATAAGTGATAGGACCTAGAGACCGTATAAAAATTAATTTTTGTAATTTTTTCCTAAATGGGTTTTTTGGTTCGAAAAGCACATAAAAACATTCTAAACATTCTAACATTCTTCCTGTTTTAAAAATTTTTTCAAATTGGAAGTGCATATCTAAACCGAACGATTCGGGAATTAGCTATTGGGTCACATTAAGGCTGGACCCCCTGTATGTATATATATATGTATATATATATATATATATATATATATATATATATATAATAACTTAAATTCATATTATCAACTCATAATTCGAATCTCCTTTATTTATAACATCTAATTCATAAATCCTAATACCCTATTTCGAAACGCGTCTCTTTCTCAAGCATTAAAAACATGTTGGTTTATTACTGATTCTTTAGACCTTGAAATTTGATAGATTTATTAGCAATTCCAAGAAATATAGGATCCTTAATGGTTTTCCATGCGCTTTTAGTAATAGGGATTAATATTCCCTAAACAATGATGTCATTTCTGTAAATAACTAGTTTTTTCCTTCACTTAGACATGTGAATGTATTTTTTACTATGTATTTTTCCCGATTCTTTCCCCATATGCTAATACATTTGAATTATCCTGCCGACTAATAAAATGATGACGATTTTGGGCGAAGATTTTTGCAGCGTGGCTGGTGTTGATTTTTTTCATGTAGATTGGCTGAGGGGTATTTATGTTTGTTTTGTCTTGATAGAAATATTCTACACTGTTAGTTTCATATTCTTTTATTTATTATCACCAATATATCAAATACAATCATTTTTAAAATAATTTATGGATGATAAACACTCACATAAAAAGCAGAAGCAACACTTAGCAACGACGCGGACACATTGTTGACAAACAGACAAAGCTCAGAGAGAGAGAGAGAGAGCAACCGACTGCTCCGAGTTGTTAAACTGGCGGTGAAGGTCGAAGACTCCTTTGTAACAGGAGTCGTGATTGGTTGCAAATGCGAGCGAGCAATTAGATTAAGATTATAACTGTCTTGTACCAAAGAATTAGAATTTAACGGAGTAAAGTTAAAGAGTGATAGAAGAAGTCCTTACATATATATGTGTGTGGTTAGCGTTTTTAAATTAGATTGATGGAATCTTGCATCACCCACGTATTTGGACCAATTAGAAAATCCTTTATTGGAAATCATACGATTCTAAAAGCTTCCGGCTAACAAAAACTATAAAAGGGGGAGAAATTTTGAGCCAAAACAAACTGGTTTTTGAACGTCCAGTAAACCACACGTTTAATGTCCCTGCTTTGTGTGTGATGTTTGTTTCAAGTGTGTTTTCATCAATAAAAACGGATGTTTAAAATATAAAAATTTCCTCACCTTTTCTACGATTGAAATCACCACTAAAAAGGATCAACTGAAGACCAAATTGCTTAAATCAATTCCGAAAACTTTACAAATACATATGTATAGCGACATTGGATTCAAAACATCAGTACATGATGGAAATGTATGGATTTTCAATTGAAGACTACTTGAAACATAGGAATTGAATGCATTACTGTAGAAAGTGTTTTGTACGCCATACGATACTTTCGAGTCATATAACACACCTACACAGCACAATCTTGTAATACGAACTCATATTCATTCTTTCAAGAGTCTATGAAACCGCGAATATCTTTTCTTTGTTTACTGGCCATTTGATTTAAGATAGAGGTATGAACTGTCCCAGTAAATGACAATCTTTCGCAACAAATCTAAGAATGTGTTGTAAAGTTTAAAGCGGGTCGACATTAAGTCGATCGCGAACGACCGGTGGACTTTTGAGACATTTTGTGGTGACCGCCTTTACTAACGCCTAAGAAGTGCATACTAAAAAAACACATGTGTGGAACATCGATGCCAACTAATTTAGAGACTGGATCGACCGCAACACCTTGAAAAAGTTAGAAGTAGCACGTACCCAGGATAAGTCTGCCCACCCCTGGTTTAAAATAATCATTAGCGTACTGCGGGCATGAAATTAAATTCTACTTTCGAATGAAGTCATACTCGATTAGTGGCATAGCTATTTATCCAAAATCACTGGTGCAATAAAAAAGCAGAGCCCAATTTTGGTTGGGTTTTATCAAGTAAAAGAGTAAAAATATATTCGCATTTTAAATATGGAAAGCTACTTTAACACATCAGCCCTTTATCGTGCTCTGCAGAAAATAGGAAAGCAATGTTACGTTTACTTATATGTATGTGCATGAGTTACCCAGGTTCAATTTGACACGTGATAGACAGGAACTGATACAAAAATATGCATGAACAAAAAATATAATACAATATTATTTTTTTAAAACAAAAACTCGGTAAGAGTTTTTGTGGAATTCGAAAATTATATTCAAGTAACAGCGAAATGAAAAAAAAAATTGAAAAATAATATAAACATTTCAATAAGTAAATTTCGCAACACTATACAACTAAATTAAAGAATTTAGGAAGAATTCCCTATAGCTTGAAATTACGCTCAACCAGTGCCTATTTAAGCTTGTTTCAGGCCTGGACGCAGACGATCAACAGGCTCCCTTGGCACTGTCGAATCGAAATTTATAATCAGAGAATCTGATTAAGTCGAGTCTATCTGGGCCCCTGGTCCCTGCGTGCCAGCCCAAAACACCCGATGGATAAACCTGCACTGCTTTCTACTGAGTTGCCTTGATTATAGTTATGTTTTGCAACATTTTATATTTATTTCTTAAATGTGGGAAAAATTGTTACGATTTTGGCTTGCTTGGTGGTCAAGATCCCAGTGCCCCTCTGTACTTGAGAGCCCCGATGCATGACAACGCCTAGCACATTGGTACCTACACCACTGGACTCGATACTCGTGTATTGGTGCAAGGAACAAGATCGAAAACAGAGAAAACACATGATGAGCAGGGATGAAAGTCAGGGTGATTAAACTAAATCTTATAGCTTTGTAAGGTGATGTAGAGAGCGCCACTGAGAATTGTACGGCATGCCAAATCTGGAACATTTGCCATAATTGCCAACGCCTGCTTTACACTCGTGTGCATTCGTTGGCAACCATGCTTTATTACGGCAAATAATCTTTTTCCAATGCCTTACACCCCAACAAATATGAATTCAGATACACCTTGTAAATTTCATGAGTTGAGGCCTTTATATATATATATAAATCCAAAATTTCATCTAGTTACTCTCTTACAGTCAAAAGCGTGATATCAGAAATGGTCCACTAATACAAGGCTTAGTAACCTTTCAACTGTGGCTTACCAAACCAATCTACCAATATGATTCAGCATGTCACCCAATAGGGCATGTCAGAAATATTTCTATTGACACAATAATGCATGCAGAGTTAGAGAATAGGGGTCATTAATATAGATTTACAGTTTTATTATATATTAATTTTGCATTATTTAAAAATAGTTCTTAACATAAAAATAGGCAGCATAGAATATACAGTTGACTCTCGCTAATTCAAACTTTCGATAATACGAATCTCTCGCTAATTCGAAGTATATGCTCAGCCCCTAGAAAAACTCTTGATATTTCGAACTAAACAATACGTTTTGGTACACTCAGTATTTCGAAGTAAAATCTGTGGCTGACCAGAATACAGCACGCGATAATTCGGAGTTATCTTAGAAAATTCTGGACAATTCGAACACTTACTATCGTGAACAGTCCTGTAGCAAACAGGTTGGCTTGAGTTACACAATACAACACAACACAACACAAGTTTTGTGTTGTATTGTCTTTGCGTGTCTCCCCTGTAACGTAGCCCCTTTGATGACCATCTGTCTGCTTTCTCCTCTTAGTGTTCTCCTCCTGCTTCTCCTCTTCTCCTTAGACAAAAAGACACTTTTAATGATTTCCTTCTTCAAGTGGACAACAGACCGACCGCACCTGTTGTCAGCCGTCCATATCTTTCGTTTAACACGTGACCTTGCTACACATGTGTTCAGAAAGGATGGCCCGCTATTGTGAAGACTATGTACTTTGCTTCGAATTGATATGGCGATTATGGTGGCTTATATAAAGATGCACCAAATACGGCATGGAACGAACTGAACCATGCCTTGAAGAACCAATTGTGATGGGGAGAGTGTCTGAGGGAACCGGGTGTGAAGCGATTTTATTTCTTGTATTCTTTTAATTCTACTTTTTAAAATTACTTTACAATAATTTTATACACATGTACAGTTGTTGTTTCATAACGTAGTCTCAAACTTAAATGCGTTAGAAAAAAAATTCTCTTCGTGTATTTTGGAGTTTTTTCCCACCCTCTTGATAATTCGAGGTCATGATAATTCGAAGTTTATCATTTGTTACTCCAACTTCGAACTATCGAGAGTCTACTATATTTATTTCTTCAATAACATCAAAAAAATTAAAATTGTTCTAATAATAAGTACTTTTATATCTATATATATAAAGGAGAAAAGCGACTCACTGACTGACTGACTGACTGACTGACTGACTGACTAATCACGAAATCTCTGAAACTATTCAACCTACAGACTTGAAATTTTGTAGACATGTTCCTTTGATAAAGTAGACATCAGCTAAGAAAGGATTTTCCGAAATTCAAAAAGCAAGGGGCGTTACGGGGGGTTAAGGGCTTTAATAATAATTGTTTCCATGTTTAAACTACTTGATGTACAATCTTCAAATTGGGTAAGCGGATTCCTTTCAGAGAGTAGAGATCCGCTACAAAATGAGTTTGCTGAAAATCGACCCCAAGTGGCGTTGCAGGGGCTTAGGGGGCGTTATAGATAATTATTTCCATTATTAAACTATTTGACGCACTGTCTTTAAATTTGATATATATAGATTCCTTTCGTAGAATAATGATCAGTTACAAAACGGGTTTTGTGAAAACAGACTTATAAGTGGCGTTGCGGGGATTAAGTGGCGAAAGAGATAAATATATCCGTTTTTAAAGTACTTCACTTACCTGCTTGAAAATTGGTAGGTAAGTTTCTTTCCTGGAGTAAATATCCGCTACAAAATGGGTTTTGAGAAAATTGACCCCCAAGGGGTGTTGAGGGGGCGGGGGGTTTAAGGGGCGTTATAAATTCCTATTTTTAAGTTATTAGAAGTACAGTCTTGAAACTTAGTAAGCAGATTCCTCTCATAGGGTAGAGATACGCTAAAAATGGGTTTCGTGAAAATTGCCCCAAGTGGCGTTGAGGGACTTAAGGGGCGTTATAGATAATTATTTCCCTTTTTAAACTATTAGACGCACGTCTTTATATTTGATAAAGAGATTTCTTTCATAGAGTAGAGATCAGCTATAAGAAGGTTTTGTGAAAACAGACCTCTAAGTGGCGTTGCAGGGGATTTAGTGGCGTAAGAGATAAATATTTTCGTTTTTAAACTATTTGACCTACCTGCTTGAAAATTGGTAGGAATGTTTCTTTCATGGAGTAAATATCCGCTACAAAACGGGTTTGGAGAAAATTGACCCCAAGGGGTGTGAGGGCAGATATAAATAATTATTTCTTTTTTTAAACTATTAGACTCACAGTCTTGAAATTTGGTTAGCAGATTACTCTCATAGGATAGAAATACACTGCAAAATGTGTTTTGTGAAAATCGACCCCTGGGTGGTGTTGCGGGGGTTCAAGGGGCGTTATTGATAATTTTTTTGCATTTTTAATTAATTGGACGCACAGTCTTCAAATTTTGCTAAGCAGATTCCTTTCATAGAGTGTAATTCTCCTACAAAATGGGTTTTGTGAAAACAGACCCAGAAGTGGCGTTGCGGGGCTCAAGTGGCGTTATGGACAATTATCCCCATTTTTAAACTGTTAGACGTACAGTCTTGAAATTTGATAAGCAGATTCCTTTCGTAAAGTAGAGAACCGCTACAAAATGGGTTTCGCGAATATCAACTACCAAGTTTAATTTCGGGAGATTAAG
>BMAO01009731.1:0-30507 GCA_019973975.1 Trichonephila clavata | reverse complement strand
AAATTGTTAGAAGTGCTAAATTTTTAAGCATTTTGTTCGAGCCCCCATCTCTACCTGGGGACTTTTTAACAGTGGTGTTCTGTCCGGGTCTATATGACCAAAAATAAAATATATACGTTCATAAAAAAATAAATAGTCTGGGGATATTTTCATGACATTATAGATGAACAATATAAATATATACTCCTACAGGTATTTACGTGTATGTATTTTGAAGAAATATTTTTCAATTTATACTTAATGTATCGTTCGGGTCAATATGACCTAATGCAAAAAATCATTTATTTTTACTCATACATTTTTCACTTTTGTTTGGAATAAATTAAAAGAAAAGAATAATAATAGTTTTTTTCTCTAATTTGTCCGTTTTCAAAATTTATTACTGTATGTATGTCTTTGGTCGCATGATAAGGCAAACCGTGCAAAGTCAAAACGTTGATACAATTTACAAGGTAGAAAACTACTTGCTTTTATTGCAACGTTTTTTTTCCTGCTGTATTTCACTTTCTGCTATACAGTAAAGGAGTTTCGCCGGCGAATGGGAAAGAAAAAGGACAAATCGCATAATTTTGAGTCACGCTGATTTAGCTAAGCTAATAGAAGCTTCTGACAGCAAATAAGAAGCATCCAAGTGTGAAAATCACACAAGAGATGAAACTGAGAGTTCTGAAAACGATTTTGGTACTAATAATCAACAAATGAACTATAAAGAGAGTATTTAGTCCAAGAATTATGAAAACAAGATATCTATCATCGGCATGGCCAAGTAATTTTAGCGCGTTTTTCACATGTTGTATTTTACAATAATGTAACTAATAAACGTTTTACTAACAGAAAGTAGTACTATACTTAAAAAAAAAAATTTTATTAGGTGTACAACTTTGCTTCCGCCGTTTTGTAATAGATGGCTGTAGTGGTAAGTGGTAGTCGAAATAAATAGATCGTAGATAGCCTACAATAAGCTTAGGTATTTGTAAACATAACGCCATCGAAATATTAGTCGATTTGTTTCGGCATCATAAAGTTATTCTCGATTAAACATGTCAGCTTACGAGCCAAATTCTCGTCATTTGCGGGAGGTTTTAATTTTCTGCTTTGATATGAAGAAATCTGCGGTTGAGGCTCATAGAATGCTCTCAGATACCTATGGTGAGGCCACTATTAGTGAAAGAATGTGCCCAGAGTGGTTTCAACGCTTCAAGAACGGTGATTTTGACGTCGAAAACCAGCATGGCGGTGGAAGAGAGAAGGTTTTCGAAGATGCAAAATTGGAGGCATTACTTGATCAAGACTCGTGTCAAACGCAACAAGAATTGGCAGGATCATTAAGAGTGACGCAACAAGCCATTTCACAAGGCCTGAAAGTCATGGGAATGATTCAGAAACAAGGAAATTGGGTGCAGTACGAGTTGAAGCCGAGAGATGTTGAACGGCGTTTGTTTGCTTGTGAACAGCTGCTTGCAAGGCAAAGACGGAAGGGATTTCTGCATCGCATTTTGACTGGGGATGAAAAATGGGTTCATTACGATAATCCCAAGCTCAGAAAATCATGGGGATATCCCGGCCATGCTTCCACGTCGACGGCCAAACCAAATATTCACGGTTCCAAGGTCAAGCTCGGTATTCGGTGGGACCAGCTCGGCGTAGTGTATTATGAGTTGTTAAAACCGACTGAAACAATCGCAGGCAATCGTTATCGAACGCAATTAACGAGCATTGAAAGACAAACGGCCGCAATACAAAGAGAGACATGATAAAGTGATTTTACAGCATGACAATGCTCGACCCCGTGTTGCGAAAGTGGGCAAGACATACTTGGAAACGTTGAAATGGGAAGTCCTACCCCACCCGCCGTGTTCTCCAGAAGTTGCTCCCTCGGATTATCACTTGTTTCGATTAATGGCACGCGGCCTGGCTGAGCAGCACTTCCGGTCTTATGAAGAAGCAAAAAATTGGATCGATTCGTGGATCGCTTCAAAAGATGACCAGTTTTTTCAACGCGGGATTCGTACGCTGCCCGAAAGATGGGAGAAAGTAGTGGCCAGCGATGGACAATATTTTGAATCATAAATGTATAACCAGTTTTTTACAATAAAGCCTCGAATTTCGGAAAAAAACGGCGGAAGCAAAGTTGTACGCCTAATATTAAATTTTTTAAAAATTATTAAATTTAAATATGATTCGGCTCATCTAGGATATAAATGCGACCAAATGCCGAAAACCCGAGGTCAATCGGTTAATTATTGGGTGAGAAAAAGGTACGACAAGATTTGGAACGAAGACGAAATTTGCGTCCTAATAGCGCTTTTTTTACACTAGGTGAAAAACGCGCTAAAAAGTGGAAGCTCTCTTAGCTCACTGCCACATTCTTATCAATCAGGGACTACTAATATTATAAAAACTACACCAAAGGCCACAAGATATGCAACGACAACAGTAACAGACATAAAAAATTAATTTTTTACCTCTGGTGTCGCTAAAAGAACAACCCCACGAGGTATGTTTAGCATAAAGTCTCCAGCTAAAATGGCAGTTTTAAAAATTTTGAAAATGATCTCGACGTCGGTACCCTGGCTTCAGTAATTAGAATTTGGTGGGATATAGATAGAGACAACCACAAAGGGTTCCTGATCTATTGGGGTGAGATCAACGAGAGTTGCTTCTACACCTGTTAAGGAGGAGTGGGATGGGGACATGATAGTGGGAGATTGATCTTTAATGAGGATTGCAGTTCTACCCCAACTCCTAGCTGAGGGGATTATGTCTTTCCTATAGCAGATATAATTGGGGATAGTGGAAGAATATTCTGGTCTCAGATGTGTTTCTTGTATTAAAAATATATCAGGGGAATGCTAATCGACGAAATCACGTATCTCAGCAATACGCGATCAAATTCCGTTCCAGGAGAATATTCTAAGACCGAAAAAGGAATAACAATCATTAATGCTTATTGAGGAAAGTGAGAAGCAGACTCCTTTTACCAGACAATTGAGTTTGTCTGCAGGATTAGGACTGTTGTAGGATTTTTTCCATTTCACTTAAAAGCGCTGGAAAAAGGGTGGATATCTTTTTAATTTCCAATATTATTTGGAGAAAGATGAAGTCTTCATTTTTTGGTTCTGAATAGCATTAATTGTTTCAGGAGAAATATTATCGTTTTGGCTATTTTTATCTTTATTAGACGCAGGGGGAGCGTTCCCGCGTGCAGCCATCTGTCGCTGGTTGTACTCACCAACGGTGTGAGCAAAGAGCGGGAGTAATTAAAGAGGAGTTAGCCTTGGGATTTTCATTACGTTTTCAGTTTTCTTTCGCTTTTTTTACCCTTGAGATGACATTTATCCTTACTTTGGGAAAGAGAGGATATTGAGTTGAAGAGGCTATGTGGCCTTTAACATTGCCATTAATGCAGAGAGGGTACTCTATTTTTCTTTGATTGCACACTGCCTGTTCTGTGGTTTTCCCCACATTTCAGGCATCGCGTCTTCATACCGCAATTACTACATGCATGATGGAAGAAATTGAAGTTATAGCATTGAGTTATTCTGGAACTCTTATTGAAGGGATCAATTTCGACTTGCATGTAGAGACAGCTCCTAATTTTGAAAATGTCATCGACATTTTCATCTAGGGTGATCTCTATCATGTAAATTGGTAGAATGCTCTTAGTTTTAAATTGGCACAGTTGGGTCACTTTTTCAACCTTGATACCTTTATTGATAAAATAAACCCTTAATAACGAGTCAAAGTGGTCTGTTTGCAGGGTGATCAATGACGTAATTACTCGATGTTTTTAGGTATGAAAAAAGTGGTTATTTCCCTATGATGATTTTCACATTCGAATTGGATTTTGACATACCCGCCGACGTGAGTATTGATTGCAGTAGGGTGCGTTCTATGGTCCTGTAGAATTGGATTAATGCTAGGAGTAAACTTCATAATCGGACTGATTTTGGGTGCAGCACGGGTGACGTCTTCGGTGTCTTTATTTGCTGTACTGAGGACTACAAAACTATTTTTAGTCTAGATATTATTGGCATTCTCTGCTGGAAAGTTGTTATTTTTAGCGATTTTCCGCGTTATTTTAAATTCAGTTGTATCTTTTGTATTGCTTTTAGAGGCATTAGGATTTAATTTAGCTGGCCGGATAAGAGGCCCAGTAGTTCCTCTCTTAACTGATTTATACTTAAAATTGTGCGTACAGAGAGGCACTGGACATGGTAAAAACTCAAACATCTTACTCTCAAGCATTTTTATCTTTTCATCCACGCTAGCAGCTACTTCCTCCAGCTTCTGCGTTGTTTCCGGCGTTCGGCTGGGGATGCTCTTTTCGATGTTAATCATCTCGGCAACATATTCTCTTCTGGCTGTGAAGATACATATCTGTTTGCCAAAGCTTTGTAACTCTGCACATTTTTGTTCGTCAGTACGAATGGAGGTACTAAGGTCCTCCATAGTAACGCTTTGGTATTGGAACCTGGCTTCATGGCTCTGTAGACGTCATTCTTACATGGCGTCTGGAACGGGGATGATTTTATGCAGATAACGAGTCCGCGCCTTCTGAACTTGAATTTACTTTTATTAGTCAGCTGTCTTAGACGCAAATTTGCATAAATTGCTTGTTCCTTAGCAATTGTCAAGTAGTATAATTCATCACAGGAAGATGGCCGTTTTGGATTACAATGAGAAGCAGTGAATTATGTATGTGCATTTTGAATACTTCGCCATGTATACATTGAGAAATTTATTATTTTTAAAATGTTTCCATGTGTGATTTAATTATTTATTTTGTTTGTAAGTACTTTCTGATGAATTTCGTAAATAATTGATATATTTTCTAAGAGAGACTTTTTTGCGTGGTCCCTCTCCGAATCAAAGAAAATTTTCTGAAGTATGTCGACAGTTGTTTTTTTTTGTTTGTTATATGTAAGCATTTATGAAATTTTCGAATATTTTTTGTGTGGTTTCATTTTATGCGGTCCCTATCTACCGCACAAAAATAGGGTTTTCTGTATTTTTTGCTATATATTTGTTATATAAAACTATACTGATTTATATACTGTTTCATCAAGATGTTTTTATTTTATGTTTTAGAAACCAAAATTTACAGCAGTTTTTTTTTCAATTGCCTATGTTGATATTTCATGTTCAACTTTTAAACATTAACATGAATTTCTATATGCATTTTATAAATAGTTGATTAAACTCCCGCCCCACAAAAAACTTTAAAGGAGATTTTTTTTTATTTTGAAAATTTGAAAGATAGGGGAGACGGGGAGACGTGGGGCAAGATGACGAATGCCTTAATTTTCCCGTATTCCACTAGGTAGCAGCATCAAATGAACACTACTAGCTCTCATTTTGGCCTTTCGTTAAACAATAGTATAGACACGCTGAAATTGCCCTTTTTGTGTTAGTAGTGAAGCTTTGATTGTTTTTGATGCCACGATATAACTTTTATGCTTGCGTAAATAAGCTCTGCTACAGATACAGGTAAGATATAACGTTTCTCTTTTATTTTTATGAGTAACTTGGTTTAAATACTACCTATTACCATGAATAAATGTCAATTAATTGCTTTCCTTCATGGTAATGAGAACGAATATTTTTAAACAGACAGTCTGGGGCAAGATGACGATCCGAAACACGGGGCAAGATGACGAGCTCGTCATCTTGCCCCGTGTTTCGGAATTTATTAAACTAACTATTGTTGTCCATTCTATTAAATCCTGTGAACATTTGTTTGTCAGTGTGTATATCCGCGCGACTTTCTCCTTCCATCTCTTCTGGGCTAAGGTGTGCATCGGATCGGGAAAGTTTTCGTTCGAAAGGGGGTGACCAGAAGAAGACATTTTTGCCATTCGCTAAGCCCCCTCCCCTGAAGAGGAAGGAATGTAACAATAATTTGTTTCTTTAGAGCTACTGGCTTTTACCTGCCACCTTTTCTGATTTTTTGCGAGAAAACGAATGCTTCCTGAACTTGTAGAAAGAGCCCCACCAGGAACTGTAGGCAACTGTAGTGATAAGGGCTGGAACAATGAGGGCACATTTTTCTGTTTTTTTTAAGCACTTTTATCTTCATGTGAAACCAAGCAAAGAATATCCTAATCTGTTGATTTTTGACAATCCCAAAACTCATATAACTTTGCAGGCTATCTTATATTGCTGAGCGAAAAACATAATCATGGTTGGGTTGCAGTCGCACACATCACATCGTCTCCAGCCCTTGTTGTGTCATTTTTCGACCAGTTAAAAACGCACTATAGCCAAGCATGTGACACCTTTATGATCATTCATCCAGAACAAACTATCACAGACAAAAATATTGGTGAGGTTTTGAGCATCACTTACTTCAAATCAGCTACAGTTGGAAATGCCGTTGAAAAGGTTTAAAGAATATGGGATCGAACCTCATAATACTTTTGTGTTTAGCGAACATGACTATGCTGCGGTAAAAACTACTAACCATGCTGCTGTTGGCGATGAAACTGAGAATAATAGTGCTAATGCTCAGACCCCTTTAATAGAAAATCAACATATAAACCCTCCAGAAAAACCAGAACTTAAAGAAATGCTGATTCCGATGCACCAAAGAAGCCTGTTAGTGTTTTTTTTATTTCAAACCATTGCCTAAAACAACATAATGTGAGAAAAAAAAGTAAAAGCAAAAAATTGAGCACTAGCATTCTTACAAGCACACCCACCGGAGAAATGTTAGAACAAAGGGGAAAGGAGAAGGAAGAACAGGAAGTTTAAAAAAAAAACAGAAAAAAAGCTCGTGAAGTTAAAAAAGGAATAAAAAAACTCAAACTGTTCCTGTAGGCCTAAATCTATAAAATCTACGCCAAACATTCCAGTTGTATCAACTTCAAAGGACGGTGTTATAAGATGTCCTGCTTGTGAAGAGGAACCCTCCAACAGAAGAATGGATCCAGTGCTGTAAATGCCAAGAGTGTTGGCATGAGGAATGTTCCAATTATAAAAATGTCATTTTTATTTGTGACTATTGTTAGGTACACAACTAAACACTTCAACATTACGTTACAATGCATTACGCTTAGTTTGAAATTTTGTAAGATGTAAATACACAGTTATCATTTGTTAAACCATGAAACACATTCAAAAGATAAAATATGTTCAACCTTTTTCAGTGTCGCCATCTTGCCCCAAGGCAAAAGTCATCTTGCCCCAGTACTGGGGCAAGATGACAATTTGTTGTGGTTATGAAAAAATAAAATAATCCTTAACTTCTTTTATTGGAAAAATTAAATGGTAATATATTTTAATACTACAAAGGACTACTCTAACAGTTCATGTAAAATAGATTTTACTACCCTTAAAAATAAATTAATAAACAACAAAAAAAACTGTTAACGTCGTCATCTTGTCCCGGTCTCCCCCTACTTCATTTTGCAATATTAACAAAAAGTTTTTTTCGAGTATTAATCTTAACTATAAAAGAAAAGAGGGAAATTTAATTCAAATTGTAGATTTTTGACAAAAAAATATTTTTCCAAATGTGTAATCCATTTTTATTTTCAACAAATTTTTTGAAGAAATGTGGCTTAAATTTTAATGAAGTGCGTAAGTATATATGACAGGAAAAATTAAGAATTTCTTCTATAGAATACACTATTTGATCATTAAAGTTTTATTTATTTTAAAGCAAAGTGGAACTTCATTCTTTTAAGCAAAATGTCAAATGTTATTAAATGTTATGCATCTTAATAAAAATATCCAAATAAAAAAGAAATATTTTTCATGATCCGACCTCATTACGATGAGTTTCTGAAAACTGGTATTAAACTACCGGAACCACAAATAATCCACTAATTCATCTCATGCGAAAAATTGATTATCTTACGACAAATGCTTCATTTTGAAGAAAAAACTAATAATGGAAACAACAAATAGTTCTTTAAAAACAATGTTAATTTCATCAGGAATAATTTGGTCCCATATGCTAAATATAATTTAAAGATTAATGGAGATAAGCCACAAGAACTGCATATTAGACGTTGTGCAGATATTATTTAATTTATAATGCGCAATTACAAAACCCTTAAACCAAATAAACGCTAAAAAGAGTATTCTTTCATTAGGGGACACAGTGTTTGATAAAGAATTCTGCCTTTCCTTTTTATTTACTTATTCTTACAGAGATATCTGAAAGCTATTTAGCAACAATGTGAAAATAAATAATCATATATAATTAATTCATCTTAAAATTATTTATAATTACCTAACGTTTTTACCACCGCCTTTATCTTATCCTTAAAAAAAGAATGTAAAATTGCATAATTATATATATATATATACATACATACATAACATGTTTCAAGTCAACACCAAGCTTTTTTAAAAACGGTTTTATTCAGCTAGAAATTCAGACATGTTAAGCTGAGAGAACGCGGACGCCAAGTAAAGCTTTAATTGGACTTACTACTTATGTCCAGACCTCTTAAGTACTCTTTTTTTTCTACTCGAAAGTTATAAGTATGACATATGGAGGCTATAAAAATAATAATCTCGGATTAGAAGCGTACTGTTCGGACTATCTGTTCCAAAAAATATTTGGGTGTTTAGTTTAGGACTTGAAGATGTAACGGAAAATAAACTTTTGGGGTAAATAGGGGAGATTTAGTTGATCTTATATAATTTTATAAATTTCCTTACGCACACACACATTATATATATATATATATATTACAAAAATATACAAAAAGTAGTTATATACCTAAGATAACTATATTCAGGATAGAATAGATTTAGCAACAGAAATACTAGAGCAAATTCCTAGCCTTAGGAACCAGGAATGCAGGTTTAAACAATGTTTTTCGGCCAGCCAACCTTCACCTGAATTTGCCAATACTCTGGGCCATAGGGAAAGCAAGAAATTTCTAGAGAACTTTAACTATTATTATAAATAAAACCATAATCTATTAATATAAAACGATAATATTATAGCCTGTAATAATTACTAAAATATTTAAAATCAAAGTTAAACTATTAGAAAGAGAAAAAGATCTTTATATATCTAAAATATAAAATTCTCCTGTCACAGTGTTTGTAACCAAACTAATCCGAAACGACTTGACCAATTCTTATGAAATTTTGTGCGTATATTCAGTAGGTCTGAGAATAGGACGTAAACTATTTTTCATTCCGATATTGCAATTAGTTGAAAAGATATTAATTAAAAACCTTAAAACGCCTAATTGTTTTACTTCTGCGGGTTGTTTACTTCGCAGAACTTCCATTTCGCCCGAGTGGTGATCCGACGTTTTCCACCATTTTAAAATTGCCATCTAACTTTTACTGTTGAAATCAGACAAAAAATAAATATAGAATCGGAAAGATCATTTATTTCTCCACAATACAGTATAAATTCTTTTGCAAAATAATGATATTTTCTAATTTTAAGAATTTTTTAAAAAAGGGTTAAAACTGATGCGTTTTTATGCAAATTATTTCTAAATTGTTGCGTATGAATTTGTTTTCGTGTTATTAAAACGATATTCTACACTAAATAACTTCAAGCCTTTCTCTTTTAGATCAAGTCATTTAAAAATAAAAATCCCAAAACTTGTTTTTAATGATTTTTCAAAATATACTCAGAATTTTAACTTAACATTGAATAACTTTGTCATTTATTGAGATAATCGTACGAAACTTCATTTCCGTATGTAAAAGAATATTATCCGTAATTTGTACGAAGATTGAAAAAACTGCTTAAAAGTTGCGGACTTTAAAATTTTTTTGTGATTTTCGTAAAAAACCGTTTTTGCGAGAAATAATTAAAACAGTATTTTTTGTACATTTTTTTTATTTAAAAGTACTTGCAATTAATCTGTGAAGTTTGAAAGCATTAACTTAAAAATTATGCCCTAAAAATAAAAAAGAATTAATAAAAAATACGCGATTTTACAGTTAACCAAACATTGGAGTCGAAAAATAGTTTTGCTCCAAAGACCTTTGAACTGTTTAACAGTCGACCGCATCTAACTCAAGGGTTACACTAAAAAGCTCTGCCTTAAACAGGGGAAGTCAGTAAATTTGGCAGAGTAAAAAAAATGCGAGTGAAAAAGTATTTTTGCTTCAATTTTCGTCATTTTTTCTTTAGATAATTTTTAGAATTAAATCATTATAGATGTTAGATTAAGATTACAAAATGTATTCAATACATTTCTGAGACTCATTTAAAATATTTATCAGCATCAAAATTTTTGTTCTATTTCATCAAACTTATAGTTTACTTTAAAATAATGCCTAATGTATAAATCTTCTTTTGACATATAATTTCATAATAAAAACGCAAAATTTGCCCATTTCGAAACTTATTTTTTTGAATTATTCAGTTAAATAAGCATAACTTCCTTAGTAAAAAATAAAAGCTATGTTCAAATAGAAAATTCTTCATTATTAATTGCGTGTTATTAATATATCAAAAATCACTAAATTTTGAATCTCACAATTAATTGCTAAATGAATATTTTTAATCAATATTAGTATAAAATAATTAATTTTTTTGTATTTTTGTAAAAATAATTTTGTTTTGTATTTTTGATTTCTTCTAAAACGAATAAATATAGATGAATTTAAATGAAAATGATTTTTAAAAAGTTCATTGATCATTTAGAATCAGTGATTAAAAAAATAAAATGCCGAAAACTATCTTTTTTTTAAAAGAATTTTAAAAAAAAATTTTTTTTTACAAAACAATGATATTTTGCATATTTTATGATTTTTTTTTCTAAAATAAATCAAAATCGTTGCGTTTAAATAAAAATGATTTTTAAAACTTTTAGAATCAGTGATTTAAAAAATAAAAAGTCAAAAACTTTTTAAAACAAATTTTAACAAAACACTCAAAATACTTAAAACAATCATTTAATAATTTCTTCCTTTATAAAAATAATTGCATGAAACTTTTTTCCCGTGTGTCGAACATTTCAAAATATCCTCACAATTTTACTTCAAGATTTAAAACAGTAGTAAAATTTTGTAATTTGAAAAATTTCTACTTTTTTGTCTTTTTTCAACATACAACTATTTTTAAAAAGGCTACATTTTCGTTTCCGGGGACTAAAAAATTGCAACGAAAGAATTGAAAAGTGAGTGAGTGATTTATAAATGCGGACTGTTCGCCTATTTGAGGGTTTTTTGCGACGGACCTCGAAATTTTCAACCATGGTCAAGTGACGAGGACGACATCTAAACTTTTACCCTCCTCTCCTAAGTACCACACCACACCAACGCAAGAACAAATTTCGCAAAAAGGGAGTTTTAATGTCATAGTTAAAGAAATCACTCACATCGCGCATACACACACATAAGTGTTATCGTCCTGAGGGAAACAGGAAATTCCCATGGGGATTGAGTTATTCACTGGTAAAAGCCCGTGCAACGCCGGGCTAAGCGGAGAGGAAAGAAACAAAGAAGTAAAAGTAATTTAAAGAAATAATATTGGAAGTGCTGATTTTGTGAAGAGAAGGGAAAATGTTAAACGAGAAAGTCATGACACGCACTCACGGGCCATACACTCACATCGTATGCGTCACACCCACACAAAAGTGCTGGCGTCAGAAAGAAAGGAGGAAATTAACATGGGGATTAAGTTATACCCTCGGTAAAAGCCCGTGCAACGCCGGGCCGGGTCAGCTAGTATATATATACACGCAGTGAAATACGTTCAACACGAAAACGCTTTAAATGAAATATCGGTTAGCACAAAATAGTAGTACAAAGTCCCGACAAATTATTGTGTATGTGCATGCCTTTTTTCTCTTAACCCGAAATGAAAATAACTTAACGCGAAAAGATTTCCCCTTCTGGGAATAAACAAAATATGGAAAACACCAGTCATACCCGCGAGATTTAAGAGGGGTTTCTTATAATGGATTTAAAATTTCTATAACCATTATTTTCAACAGGATGCCATTAAGTATAATAAACAGCAAGGGGTAAGTTTAAGTAGGAACAAAACTGCTTGAATATTTCTTTTATATATAAATAAATCGGTCCTCAGAGAGTCAGCATTGCTGATAATACTGCAGCATTCACCTTTCAAGATTTGAAAAATCTGATTGTTTTTATCTTTAACGTTTAAATAAGTCATTTCTGTCTCTCTAGTAGAGATTATTAAAAACTATTTATATTCAAAAAATCCTATTCTTAAATTAATTTTTATTTGAATCGTTAATAAATATCCTAAACAGTATTGAATTAAATTCAATGTATGCATCTGTTTCACGAAAAAAAAAATGAATAGAGTATAAAAAATAAGAAAAAAAATCGCAGAATGATTATAAAAATCAAAACAATTCAAACTTTTACTCTGTATTTGTAATGAAAAAAAAAGTCATTTTCCACGAATATTTTACTACAGCCAACAAGTAATTATTATAAAATTAGATAATATTTGTCTTGCTTAAGGTATCTGACTACCCTAAAACTGTGAATTTTGCCGAAAATCGACAACTTTTTCTTAAGAATTTATTCTGTAGACCATCTTATTAGCTTTGTAAAAATACAAAGATTATGATTTTCCGTTTACTAGAACAAACACTACAAGTGTTTTAGTAAAAGCCGATGCCGTTACTTTAAGCAAGATGTCATACTTTAAAACGCGTTTTACTCGAAATGTGATTTTCTGAAAATTCTCAAACGTGGCCAGCGATTGCTAAAAATGTTTTGAACATAATTAACTGAAATTTTTTGTGTATGTTCTGTATAATAGTGGAAGTATTTTACCCTTCAGATTTATCAATCACTGCTTTATTACAAAATTGACAGTCCCTTCTGTGAATATAATCACTGTTTTTTTAAGCAATTTCATATAATAACTGAGATAAAGTGCTGTAGTTTTTGTAAAAATTAAAATATCTCTAATCTTGAAGGTCATTTCAAAATTGAATAACATAGCAACACATTAGAATGAAAACATTGAAAATTTGTTTATAAATCTTTGGTATAGAATAGGCGGCGTGTAGGCTATTTTTTGTCAATTTTTACCAATTTTTCCCCATTTTAGTCATAATAATTTCTTTTTCTTTTCTTAATTTTAGCATATTTTTCTTAAAATGTACTAAACAAATCTAAAAATACCAAAAAAATCCCCATGTGTCCATTTTTAAAAAAAAAGTTGTCGCAACCAGTCGGATACCAGCAATATTTCTAAAAAAAGGTTAATGATAAATTATTGACAAATTTATTAAAGAAACAATTAATGCAATAGGCGTATTAATTAATATGGTATAGAGAAAAATCGAAAATATCAGAAACTACATTCATAAAAATAGTGTAACTAAGAAAAGAAGGAGTTAATTAAGAAATAATTAAATTTACTTAGTCATTTTCTTGTTCTAAGAACACATCACTCACTGAGTACTGATTTTTTGCTAATACATTTCGTATAATAATTGAATTAATGTAACTCTAATAAAAGTAGGAAGTAGCAGATGCATGAAAAAATCCATTATTGCTCTTCCAGTGGTCTTAAATGTAGCAATTAGTGGAAATGATGATTTTTTGTAGCAAATTAGCATGTAAAAGAAAATGAAAAGATCATTCTTTCAAGGCATATCTTGAAGAAAAATCTAAGAATAAAGGTAGATTTAATATATGTGAACTTATTATGTCTTAAGTGAACAAGCAATTTTAATGTAACACGGCAAAGTTATTTTGTTAGAAGGGCAATAACTACGAATGTATGAAATAAGTTTGATGTTAAATTCCGATTTGCTCTGTCGTGATGTTTTTTTGTGAGGCAAGTAAATTGCTCATAATAATAAATGTCTTCATATGTTAATGGTAATTTTATTATTTATTAACATTATATTTATAAAATAATGAGTTAAAACAAATTTCAATATCACATTTAATTGCTTCAAACTGAACACCCGCTGTGTAGGGGAGCGATGCACGTTAAATCTGTCGAGAGCTCAAACGTCCTCCATTTGGTGTGGTAGTTAGAAGACGGGATGCCAGATCAGGTATCGTCCGTGTCACTTACCATGGTTCAAAATTACGCGGTCCGTCGCCAAAAAGCCCTCGTGTAGCTGAACAGTGTGACGTTAATATTCATTCACGCGATATTAAGAAAGAATTTAATCTCTAAAAGCATTTTACCGGTTTCCAGCAATATCATAAATAATAAAGATTTTCAATTACATTTTTTTAAAGCTGCTAATTAAAACTTATGCATAAGGGATTGAAATCCATTTCTGAATTACGCTTAAAGAAAATTTTAGAAGGCTACAGAAGCAAATGAAATTTAAAATTATTTTACAGTATAAAGAATAAATTAATTTCGATGAAGTTTTGTCATTTTAATTGGTTAGATGTTGATTTCTGTTAAGTTAATCTATAACAGAAACATGATTTAAAATAATTAAACTGCTAAAAAAAAGTGTTTGTATTAATATTTTCTTTTTATAGTATTAATGATTTGCTTCAAGTAGTCTACATTGCTTATAAATAAAGTTTGTTTATTTAAATTTGAATGAATACATCTAATGCTTCATTTAAATCTTATGACTAAATAGTTTTGAATGCCTTCAATTTAAAAATAATAATTCGTTGCATCAAATTATATGAATGCTGTACGCCAAAAATTTTACCTTTGTCAGGAAAATTATTTCCATATATTCTTTTCTATAAGAATTCATAAATGGACCAAATGTAACAATTTTCTATTATCGATTAAATGTTTCATCACATACACATACATTTCAATCTACAATACATTACCCTTTAAAGTTAATTGCATATTTTCGAGATCTATTTTTTTTTCCACCAACTTGCTGAAATGATTTTTCGGGTAAGTTTTGAAAACTATTCTGTAAAAAAAATCTTTCAAAGCGCTTTCAAATACGCTGTATTAAACAAGTTCTTTAGAAGAAGATGGAAAAACTTTTTTTTAGAGATAACGAAATTTTATACGTAACCCAAATGAAAACGTTGGATATGTAAAAAGGCAAGCTTTCGTCTTTTCAAGAAGCTATTTGCATGTGCAAATATTGAATATTTGTAAATGTATGTAATCAAATCAAAGTCGGCCGTATACGCGTACATTTTCTTCCTTGCAATTTCATGTTTTTTTCCTATGAGGAATGTAAATTTCATTACTAAAAAGGGAAGTTGGTTTTCGGTTTCGACTTGATAATGCTGCTTTCCATCTCCTATCAATATAATTCAACGACCATACACACACAACTGATATCACATAACTATATAAATAAATAAATATATTCTTACTGCAAACAATAAACTGCTTTGTGTAAAATGCTCTACAATAATTTCCATTTGAATTATGAGGAATTTTTATTTTAAGAATAATGTCATGTTTAGAGCAATATTCTAGCTTACGAAATAGAGTTTGAATAATTTTTGGAGAACATTTGTGAAAAACTTGATTGCGCAAACAGAAACTTATATTAAATTAGATACTATTGCTACTTTTTTTTCAAATGGTGTGAGAAAAATAATTCTACAACTTTTACAGAGTTTACATATCAAAAAAATATATTCGAATTTCTCCCTGATATTTAAGTTCGTATGAAATGCAATTTCTTAAAAATCATTTAAAGAATGTTTATTTTATTTAAATAATACCTTATTTCGAGTTATGAGTAATAAAATGATTAAATATTTTAATGATGTTGCAATGTTTCTGAGGTTCCAAAATAATATTAATAAAAAAAAAAAAGCTTGAACTTGTGTCTCCTTGCAATCCTCTTTCTTAGCCAGATAAATATAAATAGCTCTCAGATATTTCACTCTTGAATTTCAAATTTTTCATTAAGATGCTACATTACACTATCAAACATTTAAAGAATTAATTCATTTTTCTAAAAGCAGGAAACTTGTTCTCCAAAAATGATTAAACGATTAATCTCAAACATTTGCATTTATGTATAAAAAATAGGCGTAACACAGTGTTTCTTAAACTTTCGATACTTGCGACCCAATTTTCATTCATAAATTCATCATTTTTCATTCTCCCTCCTTTCCGTACAAAAACAATGTGTATTGAATTCAATAATACTATTATTTGACTAAAGCTACCATATACGACTTTATTTATAAACCGTACAGATTATCAATATTAGTATTAAATTTTGTATATATCTTTATGACAGGCCCATAGATGCATTGGTAATCAGAAAATTTTTCTTACTTTAGTACTGTTAAATTAATTACACATTACATTGTGCAGTACTGATGCATTCATTTGTGCATTTTATCAGTGTAAATGTGTATTTTATTTCTTATTACGTCAGAATGTTTCTTTCTTTCTTTTTTTTTTTTTTTGCTTCCCTACAGTAAATTAATAATTTTCTTTTGGATAATCTTTTGCTTTTAACTTTTCGATATGCTCGTGCACCCCAAGCAGGGTTATCAAGCCAGGGGGCACGCTCTATAGTTTGAGACACGCTGACGTAACAAAATATAGCCTCCAGGCATATGAGATGACATAAATTGTGTTACACAATTACAGCATTTTTATAATTCCGAAGCTAACATAAATGTAAATTCAAAAAGATAATGTTTAGTACAAGAGTAATTATCAAACGCGTAGGTTTGTTTAAAATAGTAAAATATTGATTCGGAAAAATTTTTTAATCATTTGTTGTGACTGAATTAGAAACTTTCCCCTTGAGTATTCAGAGTTCTTCTTTTGTGAAAAACCAGAAGTCGGAACACGCCATGAAATTTTCTTTGATAAAAATATATATTTAATTGAAATTTGTTAAAATGTGAGGGAAAATGAATCACCATAGTCTCTAATATGTAATTAATTGGAAAGAACTAATATTCTATATTCTTTTGAAAATATTTATATTTTATTTTTTATTTTAGAAGGTGTTACCTATTAATTATACATAACTAAAATTAACTTTTAAAAGAAATCACCCGGTTAAAAAATTCTTAATTGCCTGGGGAAAAAATTAGATGAGGTTTTTCAGAGGAAAAAGGAGTTTTTTTGCGAAATAATTTATGATTTTAACTATTCATTTTTATGTAGCTATATTTCACTTAAGCTTAACGTTAAGTAAAGCATGTTTAGAATACATAAAACGATCATTTTTTTCTGTATATGATTTTGTGTAAATAAAAAGAAGCAGTTCACCTTTATATATTTATACGAACGTATGCATTTAAGAAAATCTCGTTTCATATACATAAAATTGCTCGTTTAATTTCTAAACATATTTTTTGTGCCTAATTTCAATTATATGCACCCCATATACATCTATGCAATATTTTTTAATATATTTATTTGTAGGATGCGAAAGAATATTAATTAAGAAAATTAACAACATCTGAATTAAATCTTTATTGGAAGGTTATTAAAAAGCAACAACTAAAGAATCTGCGTACATATGCACTGACGGAAAAAATATCCCAACACCAAGGAAGACTTTTATTAAAAAACGAAATTGGGTAGGTGTGTTTATATACATACAATCTGAAAGGCGCCACCAATTCAAATATCGCGCTTAGATGTTGCGCTAGCAGCACCACTCTTAACTGTGAAATTAGTGTTACTTTAAATGTGTACTGTAAAGTTCGTGAGAGTTATTTATCAGTGAGATTTAATGTATTGAGTTGATGTTAGTCAAAAATACTTTTAAGAAGACGAAGAAGTCATTAAAAACAGCTCAACGAGTTTAAACGAGGCTGTGTAGTATGGCTACGAGATGGTGCATTTTCTTTCCGCGAAATTACAGAAAAACTTGACCCGAATGTATCCAATGGGCCTGATTGTTGGGATCAGTGGCCAAGAGATGATACTGCCTCAAGAAGACCAGGTTCCGGGATGTCACGTGGCTCTAATGAGAAAGAAGACCTCCGTATTCGGTGTACGGCTGTTGAACATTGTCCTGGATCAGGGGCCTAAATTTGAGCTGCGGTTGGTACCACAGTGACAAAATGAACTGTTAGAGGTCTGTTACTTCAAGGGCAACTCCGAGCCAGACACTTTGTAGCGTCTATTCCACTGACACCAAGCCATTGACTTTACGATCGTAGTGATATCAAGCTAGAGCTCATTAGCTCTTTGTGTATTGTTGTGCTTTCTGATGAAAGCAGGTTGTGACTTGGTGCCCGTATGTTTGTCAGAAGCAGGTCAGGGGAACGCCTGCAAACAAACTGCCTGTGGCCTAGACACACTTGACTTACACCTGGAGTCAAGGTCTAGGGAGCAATTTCCCAGGACAACAAAAGCACTCTCGCGGACATCCCAAACACACTGACAAGCAAATTTGTACGTCAGTCTGTTAATTCAAACTACAATACTGCCATTTATAAACCGCATTCAAGGGTTGGTTTTCCGACAGGGAAACGCAAACTTTCCCACCGCTGTTGTAACGCAACGTCTTCTACAGAGTGTTGACATGTTATCTTGGAATGAGAGATCATCAAATCTGACTCCAATTGAGCACGTATAGGATATCATTGGACAATAACTCCAGTTTCATCCACAACCAGCACTGACCGTCCTAGTATTGATACAAGAATAACAAGCATGGAACTCCATACCACAAAGCTACATTCGGCACCTGTATGGCACAATGAATGCAGGTTTGCGTTCAAAATTCTGGAGGTTACACCGGCTGTTAATGTATCATTATTTCATACTTTAACAGCATATTCTTAAGCTTAAATTAACCCACGATCTTTTTTGAAAATGTAAGGAATCAAACATGTTAACTAGACAAGATGGTGTTGGGATTTTTTTCCCGCCAGTGTAGCAGCAAATTGCGAATCACACTCACACACTCATCTCGAAATCTCCGAACTGCTTAGACCAATGGAATTAAAATTTGGTAAGCAGGCTTCTTTTGTTGAGTAAATGTCAGCTGAGAACGAAGTTTTCAAAAATCCACTTCCAAGGGGGTTGAAAAGAGTTAAGAGGACATCAAAGATAAAATTTCTAGTTTTTGAACTATTAGTCATACAAACTTGAAATCTGGGGGGGGGGGTCATCTTTCTTCTTTTTTTTAAATTTTAATAAGAGATGTGTTGAGAGCAGATTTTCTGGAAACCGACTCCCTCGGTAGGTTGCAAGGGATAAATAGGGCGTTAAGGTTTTTAAAAAATTCCGTAGGTGGATTATTAAACCTACGTACTTGAAAGTTTTGGTAATCATGCTTTTATTGTTTAGTAGAAATCCATTAAGAATAGGTTTTGAAGAATTCAACTCCAAGGGTTTAACGGGGCATAACAGATCATTATACTTACATTTTACAGTATTTAATTGGGGAGTAACATCTAGTTCCAGTATAAAACGTAAAAAAATGAAAATTACACACGCACTTACAAATTAAAAAAAGAATATTTGATAAAATTGAAATTTTTTTTACTTCCGTGAATAATAATTATTTAAAATTAATTTCAAACAAAATATATACAGATTGATTCTTTAGTCTATTATGAAGACTGTATTTCTAATGAAATATTTGTAACTGATGATTAGATATTAAATTTTTAATAAATGGTTAAAATCTATAAGTCAGATGCAGATACTACATTAAATCAAATAAAATTTTATTTAATAAATGCGTTAGATAAGTAAATGTGTCACTTTCTTAATGTAAGATAAATTTGGGAATTTCTTCGAGAATTTTCGATGGACATAATATTATAGGCTAATTGTAGAAGGCGCTTTGAAAGTAGGGGAATGAAAACATGTGGCATATTGCGAGTTTCCCAATATGTAAACTTGAGTGTTTTAAATACCGTAAATTGCCAAAGTCCTTTACATATGTAAATAAAGTTCTGGTGAGCATTATTGGAAATATACTATCATGTCTGAATTAAATATAAGGTAAAAATAACTGTGTATCCCTACATTCGAAAAGTGAGGAGGGTATTCCAACATATCAGACTTGAGGGTGTAACAATAATTTTTTCCCGATAGTTAAAGAAGTCTTGAAAAATTGCAAGTATCTTCCAACCGCAGGTTGTGAACCATTTTGAGGCATTATATTCTATATTATTAAGTTATTATATTAATAATTTATGATGAAACACACACATAGTTTGTGTAATGGATCACCAAAGTTCACAATTTTGTTTCCTTGTGAACTCCTCCAAATCTTCTACTGACCTCCGGTTGGGAAAACTGATTTCAATAACACTGCATCCTATTATGTATAACTCAAAATATTTAAGTAGTAAATTACTTGGAATTCTGTGTATTTATTTATAGTATAGTAAATTTTATAATATGTTTATTAAACCATGTACATTCCGTGTAATACACTTTTTCAAATACTCAATTTAAAGAGTGCAACAGAAAAACAGTACCTGTATTATTTATTTTCAACTATTCAATAATACTTCTTTTTAAAGCATGTTGAACTACCCAAATGCACTTAACATTAAAATGTTAGTTTGCATTCACACATCGTGATTAGAGGTATTGATTTTTCATAACAACACATTACCTAATCCTTTCTGTTTTTAGGCCAAAAAAAACCTATAAAAATTTATTTAATTCAGACAATTACTAAGAATTTAACTATAAATTATTTGCTAGAGCATTAATATATACAGAACGAGTAAATCACAACTTTCAAATATTTTATTCGCTTATTCATGGCTTTTCAATTATTTTGACGATACTAGTAAAAAAAATAAGCTCATTTCAAAAACAGTTATTTCACTTCCTAACTTAAGCATCAAAGTATGAGGAAAATAAAAAAGAAATGTATGCACATAAAAAAAGGATTCACAAATGACATTCATAAATGCAGTTTTTATGGTGGTTGACAAGTAATTTTATTTTCTGTAATAAGAAAATATAGTACGCTTCCATTAAGTGTAAGTCATAAATAATGTAGAAAAAAATCAGAAACAACAGAACATTACTTTTTAGGGCTAAAGAATACCTTCAAATCAACCAATGAAGCTAATTTTTTTAGTTTTAAATTGCACGCGCGCTTGCCGTTTTGAATCACTTATTAATGTTCAATTCTAAAAAGTAGATTTTTCAATTATTTTTTGAAAATAAGCTTAAAAACCCATAGATATATTATTTCCTCTATTATTAATTTTAAAACGTAAAGGAAAAAACAAATTTATCTTAAACCAGTAATTTTTTCTTCAACACAAAGTAAGAGATTGGTAGTACTAAATATGCCGCCCATCCGGTATAGAGTTTGGTGACACTGACTGCCGTGTTGTTGAACCTGGTTTCGAATCCCAGAGAAAACATGGATGTCTGTAAATGTATAGTGCCTTTGCGAAGGGATTGGGGGTACTTTAAATAGACGTCGAGTTGCAATTCCTCTACTGAGGTTGGTGGAAGAGGAAGAGAGGTGGGGCCCTGACAACCTCCACAATGTTCTCCCTCAAAATTGCGGTGAAACTCAGCTAAATCGCTCTGTCATCTATATGATGCTCAAAGCTAGGGCTAACGACAGGAGTAAAGGTGCTTTGATATAGGGGTGCTGCAAGCCAAATTGTTGTTTATGTTCGCCAATATAGGCGATAATATTACAATATGGTTACCTTGATATTTTTATCGTCTGCCATGGGAATAACGTATATTTGACTTAAATTTTGTGGGTTTTTTCCTGCGATAACCCTATTGATTTCAGATTTTAATTCGATTTCTTAGAAAATTTGACCATTTTTGTTGCAATTGTTCTTTATGACAGCGAATTTAGTCTCCTATTGTATTTTGTGCTATTTTTGTGGATATGGTTATTTCTAATATTATTGGCGAGTACCAGGATATTTTTTTTAAAAAATGTGATTTTAATTATTGCTGCACATTTCGCTTTTAAACTGTATTTTAATTTCTAATAATGCATTTTTAAAGGTTCCTTCTTTGATGCAATTCATTACAGAAACCTGCAGTTTTTGTAATATTACAAGTTATCTTAGCACTTTTTAATTTATATTCATTATTAATTTTAATATAATTTATGCAATTTTACTTTTAATATAATATAAAAAACAATTATGTATAATAGTTACATTATATTCTTCATTTATAATAATTATTGTTTGTATTACATTTATTAATAATTATATATTATGTTATTTATTTATAATTATGTTATATATTGTATTCTCATACACACACACATAATTATTATATTACATTATAATTCTTCTTATTTTTTATAATTAATGTTTATTTATATGATTATTATATATTGCATATATTATTATAGTTAATGTAATTTTTATATTATACTGATATTCGTTATTGATTGATATTGTTTATTTTCAATCTAGTCCTATATTCTTCATTTGAAATATATTTCAATATATTTCCAAACAGTTCTTTACAATTATTTTCCTGAAGATGTGTTACCACAGGCTGCCATCTTCAATTTCATATCACTCGGCAACAAGCACTGCTTGGCACGTAGCAACCCTATATCAAATTAGTTTCGGTGTAAATATCTAGCCCTTTGCTGCAATGAATTTCGTCGGCCTCGATCTGACACCGTAAGAAAGGTGGCATTAGAAACAGTATTAGATGTATAATTTCTTGAACAGTCAGGTGTAAAATGCTGTAAAGTATTCAACCAATTAGGAAAATCATTATGAGGAGATGGAGCAACCTTTGTGTCGCGGGTGATTAACGCCCTTTTCTGCTCTCCGGTTTAACTCCTTTCTCTGAATTCCATAACATGCGGAATTCTTCAAGGAGCCAACCTTGGAAACAATGCCATTTGGCGCTGAAATTGCCTCTTTAGAAAATTTTTGTTTACTATTCATTGCATGACAAAACTTAAAAAGTTTATTTTATGACGGAGTCTTTGTGAGTAAAACTAGCTCCTTATTGCATATAATGAATACTATTTGACAATTTACAAATTTGAATAATATTTTATGTCTTCATAAATGTCTAAAAATCTATGTTGTAGATTTGTTTTGAATACTTTTTATAAACACATACAGTTTATATTTTTAAAACTGACTGCAGAATATTAAATGAAATTGATTTCATTCAGCCATGATTATCACTTCGTCAGAATGAACTTATATCTGTGCTTCTCATACTTTCAATACTGGTGACCCAATTTTCAATTATAATTTTTTTACCCTTATACAATAATAATGTATTGAATGCAATAATAATGCACTTTGACACTACAGCTACTAAACGATCTTAATTACTTAATTATAAACCGTACAAATTAACAAGTTACTTATTAAATTATGTATATGTTACTTTAAAGTATTAAGTAAATTACTTTTAAGTAATATGATAATTATTATGCTGTTTTATCTTTCTCTAATTTTTAAGTTGGAACAGATTGCAAAATGATATTTAATTAAAGATTTATTTCCTCTATCATCCATTTCTAAAAGTACGAATGTCATTAGAAAAATAGTCTAGTCCAGCGATACTCAACCTTTGACCCACCGGGCCTCTTTAAGTGGTCCATTGCTCTGAAAAATTCATTTATTTATTTATGAAAGTTTGGTTGGAAATTCTTTGCTAAAAAATCAAATATATCAATTTTGCTTTATGCTTTCGATGTCTTAAGGGTAAGAATTGATATATTTTCAAAAGCTTTATTTTTAAAAATTTATATTTTACAAAAAAAAAAAAAAAAAAGGCTTCAGCATATTTTTTAAACACATTTCTAGAGATTGGACTACAAGTTTTAAATTAATTTTTTTAAATCAAACGTTATAGCTAATAGAAGCTACAGCCTATGAATTTAATTCAAATTTGCGATACTTTTATAAGGCAATCCAACTATAAAATCAATAAAAATTGTTCCATTTCTTAGCTTGTAATCCATCCTCTAGATAATACTATTAACATCCTTTGTGTAAAATTTCATACTAATATACCTTTTGGTTCTTTAGATATCACATTTGAAATATCAATAAATTTACCAAAAAATTAGTTTTGAGAGAAAAATAATTTAAACGTTATAAATGCAATTTTAAAATAAATTATGACTAGTACACACTTAAACCTCTCCTGATTTATATTTCACACCTTCAGACTTTGATATTTTGTTAAATATCTGCTTTCTTTGGGCCCTACTTTTTTTCTGGTCAATTTTGAACGAGGTAAAGAATGTCTTTTCGAGTCACTGACTCGAAGGATGTTGAAAGATCTATAGTCAAGCAGGGTATAGTAGCCTGCATTTATGGCAAAGGCTTTAAATGCATCAAGAAAACCATTAAAATCATTATTGAAAATAATGACTGCAATATAGGCACCCAAAGAAAATGTTTTTAGCTCAATAAATGACTCTTTTGGAACAAACAGCCATTCAATGGTTCATTTGCATTTAGTGATTTACCGTGGAGGCACTTCTGTAACAACTGTTTATTGCACAACTTCACTTACTCAGATTTAACAATATTTAAAAGTTTCACAGAAAGGCCTGCACTTTTTTCTAAAATCTGTTTGCCGGTTGTGTTTGATCTCTGATATGCACACCAACTATCAGTTCCGGTTGGACACTGCCCGTGCATGGGTTTTCCACGGCTTGAGCAACAGTGAAAAAACGCCACTATGGTAGCACGTTGCATTTCTTTGATGTTATAAATGTTACTTCTAAAGGCAATGCCATAGTAATTGGGAATTTATCAATCATAACATCCATGACTTTTTTTTCCCACCGAGGCTTTTCTGGCATTTTTTAAGCTTTCTTAGCCAACTATTTTTTGGATGTGTCCTATACACTCATGTTTGGTAATACTGTTGATACCATACACATCTTTCACTGCAAGGTATCCTTGGGAATCACCAACATAACATAGAAGTGGACATATTTGAGATTTCTCTTGGTACAAGAACGCTCAAAGATTCTATACGCACCAACAGATTCCATGCTTGAAGCAGATTCTAGATTATTGCAAGAACATTCATTCCCACCTGTACTCTTAGAATTATTCAATCTACTGCAAATTTTGCAAAATTTCGACATTATCTCTAAATCTACAATATTACCAATTTCAATAGATAACGCTGCAACACAACCATTCAGTGATGAATGACCACACGTCTTTGCCAAGTAACATTAACAAATACTCCGCATTCTGCGAGTGCCCAGTTAGAACATTTTGTAGAGCTTCTCACTACTAAAGCAGCAGCATTCATGCCATTTTAGACGTTGATGTAACAGCAGCCACAGAGTCTGTATGCCTCTTTTGTCACACATGACATATTCAGCGTAGCACACATCTTTTTAGAAGATGAATATCCTCTCCCAATTACTCGCATTCCACAAACAAGTTGCAAATGTATGGCACTTTACTTGATCAACTTTTCAATAGATGAAAAAGAGACTATGAAATTTCCTTTTGGCATTTTACTGTTACATTGGTAGCCAATCCAAACACAGAATCTTCATACAAGTACATATTTTTCTCGAAACAATTGGGTCAATACAAACTGGAAAACCACTTGCCAAAATATTTAAGTCAAATATTCTTTACCTCATAATGTTCCATTAAAACATTTATTGTTCTGAGAAAAGTCCTTCAAGTAATTCAGTTTTACTTCACTACAAGCCAACATTTTCTGCTTGCTTTGATTTCGTGAATCTATTACCAACAAGTTTTCCTTTTTCTACAAGCTGATTTGATTGTTTTATTATATGAAGGCTAAATAAAGAGCGGAATATCACAGAAAAAGAAAAATAAAAAATCTATACAATTAAAGCGAAACCAGTTAAGTTTTTAGAAGAAACGTTAGAGAAAAATTTGAAAGATGCAAACTGAAATAAAAATAAGGGGGGGGGCATAAGAGAGAAACAAGTGTTGCAAATCGCATAGGTAAAAAAAAATGATTGAAATTGTTGCCAAGCAATAAAATAGTTTTAAAAATTATTAGATATTGATTTTAAATTTATAATGGGATGAAACTACGAAAACTAGCGCTAAAAAACTTGTTTAGAAACCAACATCCAGCTTCGATTTTACTTATTCCGTTTTCTATAGATATCTGCCCTGATATTGTAAACACATGTAACTTTTTTTCTAATAATCACTCAGATCAAACAAAGACAGATTTATAAAGCTAATTATTTGAATTTCAAAATAACATAAAAAGAAAATATGATTTTTGACACAAAATGATGTTTTTAACGTAGTCGGATACCTTAAAAGCTTCCAATTTAGAAAAATTCAGAGAAAAAAAAATAAAAATATATATATAAAAAAGCAAATTAAAGTTATTATATTTTGATCAATTTTTGCATTTTATAAATTTTCTATGTTATTTGGATTTTTAAGCATTCCTACCCCCTCCCCATTAATATTAATCCTCATGTTACGTGAAATAGCTAACATATGTATGCGGTCAGGTAGAAAAAAAGCTGAGTCCCCCTGGTCTAGTTTGTTGCTCTATATCATATCTATCACATCTGGCATCCTGACGAACGTTTGAATTGAGTCAGATATTCTATCGAACATTATGCGGAACGTAAATGCTATACCTCATTAATTCCAGTCAGTTTGGTAAGTTGATATTTCTATAGCTATGAATATATCTTGAATGTATATTTTATAATTTGCAAGCGCGTTAGTTGTGATTCACAGTATTAAATATTTACGGCAGTAGATTAAAACAAAATCTTAGATACACTTTTAAGTCGTAAGCGAACTTTCGACAATAATAAAGTATCAACAAGTACACAAACGAGCATGGTTCCGAAAATTAAATCAAGTAAATATTCAGGAGAATACTAAAAATTTATATTTACCACTACTGAAGTAAATGGAATACAAAAAGGCCCTGTGTGTTATGTGTGAAAACTTACAAATTTGAAGAACAAGGGGAAGTTTTTTTTAAAAAACCATTGAAAATAATTTAATTATGTGGGCAAAGAATTTTAAAAAGTATTTCTTGTAGAGGCAACAAATTACGAAGAATGAGAATCCATTTCAAATACTTCAAAAGAATCTCCAATTACCAAAGAAATTTTCGTGAATTTTATATCCAGTTGCGAAATTAAAAGTCACTTTTGTAATAAATCGTTCTTTGAATTTTGGGCAGAGGTAGATGATGAAATTTCTATAGTGAAAACAATAGCATTTCGTTTAATATATTACCCCATTTTCAACATCCTATCTTTGTGAAACCGGATTTTCTGCGAAGGCAAGCAGCTAATTACAACTAAATATAGAAAAATAACTCAGTGTCAAATTCTAATACTAAGAATTCTTTTGAAATATTTTGCTCTGCAAGAAGAGCTGATGGAAGTTACTAATAATTATTAAAATTGTTCTTAATTTAGTATAAATATTTAATTAAAAATACATTGTGAAGTATTGATACGTTAAAAGTATACTGGCGGAAGTGCTGTCTTCGCCCGATTTCATTTTTTAAAAAAATAATATATTATTTATTATATAATAGCTGAATTGCAAGGAGAGTAAAACCAAGCCCACGACAATGTATACAAAAAAGGTAAAATGATTTTTTTAAATGAATGGTCATATTATATATAGCTTTAATTGATCTGTAATTTTAAGCCTCACGGAATTATCATTTAGAATTAATGTTGAATAATGAAAAATAATATAAAATTCTGATTAACAATAATTGTGGTATTTTTAATATTTAAAAAGCGAAGGGGACTTAAATGTCTTCGCAGGAGCTGGCACGCCCTCGATACTAACGTTAATGGTCGTACAAAGTTAATCAATCACTCCAATCCTTTTATAATTATTTTGGTGTACACGACAAATATCGTAATTGATGAATAGTTTATTTAGAAAAAGTATACTCACCTGCTTTCAAAGAATTTTCAATTTTTCGTTGATAATATGAGTAAAAATCCAGTAAAACAAATTAAATGATTCAAATGTGCATGACCTTAATAAAGGACACAAATCATGATACTTTTCATTAATATTACAGGAATGTTACACTGCTGGCTACCATAAATGCAACACCCTGAGGAATCAGGCAAATAATATGAAATTTACAACATGCATTAGTGGAGGTGATATATGCAAATAATTAAAATTTCAGTGCAGACACATATCACGCACGCCTGTAGCGCCACATCAAAGCACTATTTAAGGTTTGGATATTTCGACGATTTCAAGTTCGGCGATGTGTTTTCTAGTGGTTTATTCAAAAACGATCAGTTATGTCTCGTAGAAAACCGCGATCAGCTTTGATCAAGTATCGAATTCGACAGGAAGGACAGTCGCCTACGAGATTGTGATTATCTTCAGGAAATCTGGTCAATTCGACGAAACCAAACAACTGTAATGCGGATATGTGACCGTTAATATACGGGAAGTACGATGGACCAACGTGGTGATCGCATTCACCTCAATTACCACTTCACGTGAGACCGAGCAAATTGTGCACATAGCGGTGACGGATCCGCTCAGTCCATCACGAACCATAGCACAGCACATTGAGTCTGTAACGCATCATTCATTGTCTGCGCGTACTATTCGACGCCGTTTACAGCAGAATGGTCTGTCCTGCCAAGACGTCCATTGCTTGGTCTACCCTTAATGCAGAACCTGACGTCTCCGCCGCCAATGGTGCGATGAAAGGATGTGGGTGGCGAATGGAATTAAGTTGTCTTTACTGACAGGTCACGCGTAATATCTGCAGCACACCACGATGGTCAGATTCGAGTCTGCAGACACCGTGAAGGGGATGCTGAACAGTTGCATTGCCACCGCCACACTGTGGTCTGCAGCAGGTATTACGGTATGGGGCGCTATTGGATATCACTCTTGCGCCTCTGAGCATTGCCGGTACTTTAAACAGCCAGCGCGCCACATCTCCGGGTGTTGGAGCCAGTTGTTCTTCCTTACCTTCAGGGCTTGGCCACAGCCACATTTCCACAGGATAATGCACGACCACGTGGCACGCATTTTCCAAGGTTCTTCGTCAATCACCAGATTGAATTGCTTCCCTGGTGTGCTCGTTCTCGGATCTTTCGCCGATAGAAAACATGTGGTCCATGGTTTGCTCAACGATTGACTCAGATTACTAGCTGCCACGCCAGATTAACTTTGGCAACGATGTGAGCTGGCGGTCTGCTGTACCCCAAGAACACATCAAGGTCTCTTTGAATCAATGCCGAGGCGTGTGGCGGTGATCTCCAACAACGGCGGCTACTCTGGCTACTAATTCTGGCAAAACTATACTTCACAGAAGTCTATAAATTTAATCATTGATACTTAGTCAACATGTTATCTGCAAAATAAATTTGTTGGCGATATATCTTATAACTCTGGTGTTGCATTTAAGGTGGCCAGCAGTGTATTTAACAGTTCGAACATAAATTATTTTTTAATTAAAATAAGTAAATTACAGCATACGATGTATTCAGTAATTTTTTTCTTCTCATGTAGTAAATTCTCGTACTTTTCTTTTCTTTAAGTCTATTTGGGCAGTGCATTTTTTGTACATACTAGTACAGAATAATATTTCCTTTGGAAACGCTCATGCTTATTTTTTTTAATCCCATTCTCAATAACCCGGCACTATTACCAAACTCGGTGACCCATTGGTGCACATTAGGCGGGATTTTGATACTGGCTGTGTACTTATTTTCTTTTTAATATGAAATATTGGAGACGTATACAGAAACGTCTGAAGGCTGAATCTAATCATATTTTATTTTGAAAAATAAACTGTAATCAAATAAAAAATGAAAATATAGTAATAAAACATTAAATTTGTAGCAAAATTTAATAAAATAGAAAAGGATAAAAGTTGAAAAATAAATGACGAATTTACATGTTTGTTCTTTAAAGCATTAAGGTAAAAATCAAAATGGTTATGTGCACTATTCATTCATAATTCTATTGACGCATTACTACAAAAATAATTATTTTTCCGAAATAACAATATACAATTAGATTTCTTACATTTAATTCAATGTATTTAATTAATAAAATAGATTCACAGTAATAAATTTTAAAAAGATACAGAAATAATAGCAATAAATTAACCTCTACTATTAAAATTTTGATGCTTAGATTCAACGAGACCATGATGCTCTTTCATGTCGTTAGAGTGGGTGTTCAGTAAAGCCACTCTCGAAGAAAACAAAACGGGGTGTTGCGATCAACACTGTAAGTTTGAATTAAGTTCAAGTGATAGAACTGACACCTAGGTGTGAGTTATTATTAACTTTCTTTAATCTAAATTGTAGTAAAGGAAGGAAGCATTTCAGAAACAGGTTTTTGTCTCTCAGATAGCAAAAGACTTCCTAAATTTAATGTTTCTTTTGTCTGGTCTAACATTTTAAACTAAATCAAAGCCTGATTTTTAAATTTTTGTCAGTGTCAAGACTGTTCACTTTGTTCTTTTCATATTAAGCAGCACTTTATATAAATACCTGCTCTTAAAAAAAAGATTAAAACTATATAAATTATAACAAAGAAAATTATGTGTTTAACATTATATTTTGACCTTAGATCAGTTTAATTACTTATATTAATTACAATATACGAGGCTATTTTTATGTAATCCGTTGGCGCATATAGTTCCCTTGTTCACATTGCTACAACAGCAATACGTAACCA
>BMAO01009730.1:0-13411 GCA_019973975.1 Trichonephila clavata | reverse complement strand
ATCTTCTTACCACTCTCTAAATATTCGTGTGCCACCCATCCAGTATAGTGGTTAGCGACGTTGATTGCTGTGTCGTTTGAGACAAATAAAGGCAGCGTGATATTGGTTAATTAAAATGATACGTTTAGATAGGTCACAGCTATTATTTACAGATTTACATTGAAGTTATTAACTTAGTATTTAGATTATTAGAGTCCAGTTCGGTTGTTTTGTGAGGGAGGAGTTTTGTTGGCGTCTGTTCTCAGCGAAGTTTTCATTGCGTCTCTCTTTCTGTTTCGAGCCCTCTCTAGGGTTTGGGAACATCGCATGCGGCTTTTTTTACAAGCTTTTATTTAACTTGCAATGTATGTATGTACGTAATTTGCTCGGGAGGAATCTTGCAACTCAGTTTTGAAGCTGATATCTTCAACCGATTGAGCTGAAATTTTGTATACACGTTTAGTTTGGATGACAATGAATGTTTTGGCTAATCATATTCCGATATTACAATTAGTTAAAAATATATTAATTAAAAACCTTAAAAGGCCTAATTGTTTTACTCCTGTGTGTTGTTTATTTCTCCAAGCCTCATTTCCATATCAGCCGAGTGCAGTTCCGACTTTTTCCATGTTTTTAGAATAACCTTCTAATTTTTTTCTTTTAAAATGAGACAAAAAATAATAAAAGAATCGGAAAGATCATTTATTTCGACACGATACGGTACAATTTTTTATTTTTACAAAACAATGATATTTTCTATTTTTACAATTTTTTTTAAAAAATGAGTTAAAACTAATGCGTTTTTATGAAAATTATTTCTAAACCGTTGCGTATAAATTTATTTTTGTTTTTAAAACGATATTTTTTACTAAAAAAAATTCATGCTTTTCTCTTTTAGAATCAGTCATTTAAAAAAACAAAATACCAAAAACATTTTTTTACGATTTTTCAAAAAATGCTCAAAATCTTAATTAAACATTTAAAAACTTCGTCATTTATGAAGAAACTTTTTCTTTCGTGTGTAGAACAATATTACCCAAGATCTGTACGATGATTGAAAAAATTGCTTAAGAATTACAGATTTAAGAAAAAATTAGCGTTTTTCGTTGAATACCCTTTTTGCGAGAATTGATTCAGCTAAACCAGGGATGGCGAACCAGCGTTGAATGAGATGAACCGGCTGAGAAACCTATCCAGCGATAACTAAAAAGTAAAAAAATAAATTAAAAGTAAAAAACTTTTTTAAAAACAAGCTTTTATTTAAACGCGCTAAAAAGAATAAAATAAGCTTTTCCCTGAAGAATTTTCTTACTATCAACTTACAACGTCATTACACAATTTATATGATATAAAAGCTTGTCGCCGTATTTACCTGTGTAGATAAACAAGTAAGTTAAATAACTTGATCTGATTGATTTTAATTTTTAAAAATTTCAAACTAAGTAAATATGAGTACTTAAATCTTGCGACAAGCTTTTTTTCATACAAATTATGTAATGACGTTATAAGTTGACAGTAAAACAGGATATCAATCATTGGCATGGCCAAGTAATTTTAGCGCGTTTTTCACATGTTGTATTTTACAATAGGAAAATTCGGGAAAACTATGGGAAAATTTAAATATGATTCGGCTCATCTAGGGCGCAAATGCGACCAAATGCCGAAAACCCAAGGTCAATTGGTTGATTATTGGCTGAGAAAATGGTATGACAAAATATGGAACGAAGACGAAATTTGCGTCCTAATAGCGCTTTTGTTCCACTACATGAAAAACGCGCTAAAAAGGAAAAGTTTATTTTATTCTTCTTAGCGCATTTAAATAAAAATTTATTTTTAAAAAAGTTTTTTACTTTTAATTTATTCATCTCGGGTTGCATTCGGTACGTCGGAGGAATAGGGAGTTCCTTGTGGTGTCAAAAATTGTCGGGCCAAAACAAGCCGCGCAATATTTTTAAGGATCCAGATGTCAAATGCACGAGTGATGACCATGCTCGCAGCTATGTGGTGGGAAAGTCACAGTTATCTACAAATGATCTAGCGTTATCTTATTATCGTCAATAAACAAATCTGCGGTCAAGATGCCTTCTTGGAGGGAACGGTAACACAGTGGTCATGGTTACTGACTCGTGGCAGGCGTGTCATGAACTCTAGTCCTAGTCCATTGAAGAGCCACCGTGTAGAGGGGCTGATGCTACTGAATCTGTCGAAGTTTAAAGTCCTCCCATTGACGTGGTGTTGAAATGTGTAGAGCCGGATGCTAGATCAGATGTCGTCTTCGTCGTTTGAACATGTGGTTCAAAATTATGAAGTCTGTGACCAATATCTCTTGTTTTGTTTTGTAATACGCCTTAAATAAACCCTCATTCATGCAAGATGCCTTCTTAGATCTTTTTTTGGATACAACTGCATGCAAAGAATCTGCGATTCGAGTGTATTTCCTTTTTAATGTTGAAAAACATTCATTATTTATGAAATTTTTTAACTAAATTTAAAATAGATTTTTTTACTGCAAGCTTTACAATACACAAGAAACATAAACAAAAAGGCTCATTGCTTGTATGCAGACAAGACGCTTTTAAGAATACTCAGAATATGATATACATATTGGGATATTTACTTCCGGGAATATGTGCTTCTTGTTTAACTTCTAACCTCTAAGAATGGGGGAAGAAAAGCTTAAAGGAATTCTGAGAATTGGGTCAAGGTTACAAAGCAAAATACATTGCTTCAGTTTATTTTAAAAGAGTACTTTGTCAAAAATATTGGTAAACGAATAAAAAAAATTTCTTTTTTCCACTAAACAACAAAATGACTTACAATGTTATTCATGAGGGTAAAAAATTTCAAGCTAGAGGGTAACATATATTATAGAACTAACATAAATTTATGTTATAAATAAATAAAAAAGTTCGCAATGTTTGTACTTTAAAAATATTTTTTAAATACTTAAATGAAAATTTTATATATGAGAAAATGCATAGGGTGTCCGAAAAATACTTCACTTCCAAAAATGAATTAAAAATTAACAAACAGAGATCTTCACTTTCAGTTTTTTTTATTTTTCATGAAGAAAAGATTTAAGTTTCTATGAAATGAAATGCAAACTAGGAGTGGCGTAACGGAAAATAATTGGGCCCCCCCCGCAAGGTCAGGTCTTGGGTCCTAAGCCGGAAATTATATATATAATTAATATATATATATATATATATATATATACTTGCTAGAAAAAGTCTGCATTCACCGACTACTGCTTACATAAGCGACGAAAAAAATTTCAAAAACCGGAATTTGAAAAATTTTTTAAAAATTATATTTTATTTAGTTTAATATCTGGTTGGATAGTGTGTTGAAAACTTCCTGAAGTCGGCGTTGAATTAACAAGTGTAGTGGTTTCTTCAGGGCTTATATTCTCTCATTCGTCCTTAAGAACACTCTTTTCTAGCAAGTGTATATATATACAAAGGATTGCCAAACCATAACATAATGTACCTTTATACATCACGTAAAAATACTTAATATTAAACTTTTAACTAAATACAAAATCAACTGGAATCTGAGTAAACGAAGCAAATAATGTATAACATTAGAGAGTATTTATAATACTGATAAAAACTGGAAATCTTTAACGATAGATAACCTGGTAACTTAAATAAAAACGAACACTAAGAAAGACACGAACACTTTAAAATAATTTTAGATTTAAAATTCTTGCGAAAGAAAAAAGGCACCACTTACCTGATTCTTCATTTCTGAATCCCGGGATGAACTTGACTAAAGTTCGAATACATTCTAGCGAAAATACTGCAACTTTTAATAAGGTGAGTTCTTTGTATGAAGCAAAAACGATTTCATGAAAAAAGAAATAAAAAAAACTGATACATTCCATTATGCTTTCTTCTCATTATGCTTCATTTGATTGAATATTCATAAATCTATAATCAAATGCTCTCATTTAAAATGCTTTCTATGCTTTTCCAAGTTTCGTAATACATTTTACTTGGAAAAAGCATAACAAATGTACGTTATTTACGACTTTGCTAAATGAAATTGAAACACATGGGGTGGAGGACTAAAGACGCCAATAATTTTTTCTGCTGCTTCTTAAAAAGTAAATCATGTCTTTGTTTTCCCTCCCTACTGCTAATGTAATGCATACAGTAATGATAACAGTGTTGAATTTTTTTATCTTTCTAGCATTTTATCCGATTCTCCGTCTGACTTATGTTTTTATTTGTTACTAATTTAGGTTTAAAAAGAAAACCCACAAAAGAAAAGTATCTCTCGTCGCCTGGATTACAGTAAATGAAAAAAAAATAAGGGTTTTTTTTTATTTGGCTATAGGATTAAAGATATCTAATGAGCGTAGGAAAGTTTTTATTGAGAGAGAGAGAGAGAATGACGTTTGATCGCTGATTGAAAAATCGCTTAAAAATTCGATTTAAAAAAATTTGGAGCAAATTTTGAGAAAATCTACGTTTATGGCGTCAATCAGGCTTTGGGCCCTCTGGAAGCCTTGCCCCCCCCCCTCAGTGCGGAGGTGCACGTTACGCCACTGCAAACTAGATGGTTCGACGTTCACGATTTGCAATATTCTCGTTTAAAAAGAACAAGCATAAGTTGTAGCATGGCTTTTGGGATTTAAATCAGCAACACGTATACAGCGTAAATATGGGGGACTAGCAACAAAAAAAGCTCACCTTGAAGTTCCACAATTTACAAGTTGCATAAAGATTTACCAGAATGGGGGTATCGTACTGTCAAGAACAAAATCTGGCCGCCCTAGTAGGAGCTGAGATGAGTTAATCGTATATGCGTTGCTCGCGTCTAACAGGTGTGAATTGAAATCGTTCAATAAATCACAGTAAAAAAATGTAGTATTTTCTTCATGGAATATAAAAACCATTAGTGAATATCTTTATTTGTTTGTAATTAAAATACAGAGAAAATCGTTTAACTCGAAACTGAGGGGGACTGAAATATTTTTTCGTGTTAAAGGGTATTGCAAGAAAAAAATATTAAATAAAAATTAAGTTCATTAGAGTACATTTTATTTACATAGATATGTATATATGCATGTTCTTGATTAAGATCAATGAAACAGAAACGTTCACAAGAACTTATGAAATTTAATTCAAAGTTTTTATGTTTTTTTTTTTGAAAACCAAAACATTTATAAACTTTTTAGAAAATGATCTGATATTTTTCTTTGCATTGCCTTTTTTTAGCATCAAACATTCAACAAATTGTTTGATTTCGTCTATTTTGCTATTCATTTCACCATTGGAATGTGCGTCTAAATATCTGCGCATACTTTTCATGATGTTCCTCATTTCCGCTGTCGTGGGAACAGGAATTGCATCATTCATTTCATTTTCGTTGTCAAAATCTGCATCAATGATATTTTTTGAGCTTTGAACAAACTTCAAAATGTCTTTGTCTGCTATATTTGGGGTTGTACACACATTATCATTGTGTACTGCAAGGAATACTGCCAATGTCTAACAATACAGAAACTTTCTCAGACATTTTAGTAAGTGGAAGAAAAATCTTTTCGTGATAAGAGAAAAAACTGCATGAAAATACAAAGTAGTTTTTCGGGACCGTTGTATTATTTCGTATTAACCGATATTTCGCTTTAACAGTTTTCTCGTTAAACTATATATGAAAGTGTAGCCATACGTTTCGGACACCTGGTATTATTACCTTATTTTCAAGCTATCACTTAAATTACCTGATATGAATTTTTGTAAGAAATACTTAAGCCAAAATTTACATTCTAATTTTTTTTATTTATAGAAAAAATATTAGAAATAATATCCAAAAATAATTTTCTATTGCAAGAATAATGGTGTACATTCGAAAACCACACTTAATTATGGATCCGGTTATGAAACAAGATTATTTCCAATTAATTTATTCATTCAGCTAACTATTTCCATTTAAAATTTCCGAGCTGAGAAGAATATAAAACGAGAAATGTGCCGGATGTAGTTTTGAAATAAACTATCATAAATAGTTGCAAAACTTTTGGAAATGAAAAATTCAAAGGGTTACCCTTAATGAGTTTGATGTATTCCGCATTATAGGAACTCTGCATTATATGAGAGACATGCATTATTAAATGATAACATACTAACCATGTTGAGTTACATATATATGCGTTTGTTTCATTAAATCATGTCATTTTGCTCTGTGAGGAATACTAATTACCTTCCAAAAAGGAATTTTTAATGTAAAATACAGAGCATTAAATTTTAAAAATATTGTACATTATTATTAGAAAAATATTGTTATTTATATATTACTGTATAAACGAGGGGTGGCCAACTCAAATAAACTTGCGGGCCACTTCAGAAAAACATTATAATCTAGCCTGGTGCATATAAAAATGTATATCTTTATATTAGATTTGGACGCATTGCAAACATTTATAGGAGATAAAATTTAAAAAGGAATTAATTATTATTATTGTTTTCCTTATTTTTATGGGTATACAAACATAGAAAATTTAATAATAATACGCAATGGATCAAATATATTTAGCTCTAGTGACAACCTGTGTGTAGAGTTACAAAAACCACACACACAAGCGTGATGTGGGGGGGGGAGGGTCACTGCAATACAATACTGCTCACTTCTAAGTATGTATAAAAATAGAAGCAACGTTATAAAAAATAGAAACAGTTATGGGATTTATTTGTCACAAAACACTATGCTAAAAACAAAAATATTGCACAAAATAATCATATTTTGTAAAGTTGTAATGAATCTTGAGGGCCGAAATATTATTCAAGGCGGGCCGTGGGTTGGCCACCCCTATAATAAACTATTGCAAGCAACGAAGTACAACACAGTTTCTGGGAACAATATATGTTACTAGTATTAAATTTATGATACACACAAACACATTAAATACAAAAGACTATCAACAGCTGCGAAGAATTAGTTACAGCAATATATAAAACTACAATCATGAAAAAGTTACTAGTAAAATAATTAATACTATTTGCATAAGCATCCATATCCATTTCCATAGCCAAACAGATGTGAAGATATTAGTTATATTTGTAGCGGTACCATCTATATAAGCCAGTAACTACCTCCGCACCACGGTGATTATTTTGGTGTAGTGGATAAGTTACTCGGCTTCGGATCCAAAGGTACCTGGTTCTATCCTACAGGATAAGCGCGCCACTTCATTGGTGACCCTGGCTGAACTCAGAAAGACGCAACGTTCTGAACTGTCATAGCGCCATCTACCTGCAAGAAGAGCAAGCAAAGTCGTCGAACCCTCTCGACGCAGCAAAGTCGCCGGACCCACTCGGCGCAGCAAAGTCGTCTCACATATGACGCAATGAAAAAAGTCGTCTCACATATTACGCAATCAACAAAGTCGTCTCACATATGACGTAATCAGCAAAAGCCGTCACAACTCATGACGCAGCAGCAAAAACACGCTTGATTAAACAAATACATCGTTCGTTCGCCTATCTACCGACTCACTGGTGGGGTGTATGTAGCGGTACCATCTATATAAGCCAGTAACTACCTCCGCACCACGGTGATCATTTTGGTGTAGTGGATAAGTTACTCGGCTTCGGATCCAAAGGTACCTGGTTCTATCCTACAGGATAAGCGTGCCACTTCATTGGTGACCCTGGCTGAACTCAGAAAGACGCAACGTTCTGAACTGTCATAGCACCATCTACCTGCAAGAAGAGCAAGCAAAGTCGTCGAACCCCTCGACGCAGCAAAGTCGCCGGACCACTCGGCGCAGCAAAGTCGTCTCACATATGACGCAATGAAAAAAGTCGTCTCACATATTACGCAATCAACAAAGTCGTCTCACATATGACGTAATCAGCAAAAGCCGTCACAACTCATGACGCAGCAGCAAAAACACGCTTGATTAAACAAATACATCATTCGTTCGCCTATCTACCGACTCACTGGTGGGGTGTATGTAGCGGTACCATCTATATAAGCCAGTAACTACCTCCGCACCACGGTGATCATTTTGGTGTAGTGGATAAGTTACTCGGCTTCGGATCCAAAGGTACCCGGTTCTATCCTACAGGATAAGCGCGCCACTTCATATTCATTATGAGTAATGAAGGGATAGAGTAAATTATCAAAATTATTTAAAACTGAAGGGGAGGGGGTGCTCCCTGAGGGCCTGACGGTGGACCAACCCCCATTGCTCAAATTATACAACTTTTCATACTCATTGCTCAAATTGTAAAACTGTAATTTCAAGTAATATGTAGTTCATTTTTCCAATGTATTGTAAGCAGAAAAATCAGCTACTACGCTACCGCATGTGGTTGCGATAGCCTAGCGGTCAAGGTCACGGACGCGTGGCACAGTGGTCAGTTTTCCCGATCTGTCGCACGAAAATTATTTTATGGCTTTGAAGTCTTCATAATTATATCTAATGATCAAAAATTGTAGTAATTAATGTAAATTGGTTATTCTCTCTTGTTTTTTTTTATCAAGAAATAAGGTGAATGTGGCCTTAACTAATTTACATTAAGTTTGAATTTGATCAAGAATAAATAATTGCTGAGGGGAACTAGTTTTTAAACAAAGATCTAAGGATATTAACAGAAGCAGTAATTTGACACATGAGAGAATATATACAAGAAATAAAGCGGCATGCTAAAGGAATTGAAATTTAACATATTTAAACAAATACAATCAAACATAACAATGTACATATACAATAGAGGTTAATAGGTAGTGTTTAAAAGGACGCGGCACCCTTTAAGCATTTTTTTATTTATTTATGTACTCAAAAATTATATTTTAGCATTTCATATAACGTTTCTATTTAAGAAAATGACACGAGAAAAATTTTGCACATATTATTCACAAAATTTTGCAAATTTAATTTTTTTTTTAAATTTTAAACTTTTTTAAATTTTAGTCTTTTTGTGTCAATTATTTGTAATATTTCTAAGGATGTTTTAAACACCTTTAGGGATATAGATTTTACAAAATCTTAATTAATTTTGGAGAAAAAAAATAATGAAATGATATATATGCTGAAATTCAACCAAAAGTCGAATATCTCCCCCATTTAAAGTTTTTTGCTTCACATAATATTGAAATATTATATTTTTATGAAAAACAAATGATAGAAAGAACTAAAATTATAAAATTATTACCCTGGCGAACCTTTAGGTGCCTACCATGCATCAGCTTTATACCTCGCCATCAGCGATATAATGCTATTTTGGGTATCAATTTGTTTTAAAACATCTTCCTGAGCTTTGGCTAATCTGCATAAGGTGTTGTAAAAAGCGCTTGCATTGGAACCTCTGCTGATATTTCATCAATGACGATACCAGGAGGATAATAGTTAATTTTAGACTCTATAAGCATGTTATAGTTGGGGTAAATATCAGCTAGGAACTCTTTGCTATTTCCTTTTTTTCTATTATATTGGCATTTTGGTGTCGACATAAAGAGGCTTGGTCAGTCATTTTTTCGCCAATTCTGGCTGTCGGGCTAAGCATTTCTTCAGGCTAGTAGCACGTCTCGGTGAACAAGAAGTCACTTGTTTCAAAATTAAGGCAGCATCTCTTTCTCCCGCTGCTTCCATTGACATTCTTGTTGCAAATGCTAGTTCTTGCTTGCTTGCTAAAGCAAGAAGAGAACGTACTATTTCCCTCTTTCCCGTGGCTTTGCATTCCCGGAATGATTTTGAGGGTCGACTTTGAGTTGATTTGGATGGTATAAATATTACTCCCCCCGCGACAACCACGCATCATTCAACTTGGAGAAGAACTTTTCATTTCTACGGCACCTCATTTATTTTACCCCCCAAACGAATAGAAATTTTAACAATTTTTCTAAATCAAAATTGCAGCCGGTCCTCATATTTATCATAGTCCATTGTAGTCCTAACAAAACTCAAAACGGTATTAGTTTTACGCTTGGGATCCTGCTCTTTCTTCCACACATTGATAAGGCTCGCCGAGTAATACCATCGGCCAACGCTGAAAAAAAATCATAACTATGGGAGTTGCAGGAAGTAGCAGCTAAATCTGGTATTAAATTAAAGGTCTTTATCTACTCTATGTGAGTTAAGTGTTACTGTGATCAATCCGTTTCAATCCCAAAAGTTCTAATCCATTAAACACAAAAAACCAACATATGTTAGTAGGAGTTAAATGCTGTGCTAAATGTTATGTTTTTATAATTTTTAATCTAACTTGAACCTAATTTGAAAATCAAATTAAGAAATCATTTATCCATAGCATGTATTTTCAAAAAAAAAAAACCTCTAAAATATGCAAAATCTTTCTCAGACGAAATGATTGAACTTTCGACTGGAAAATGAGGCTCGCAAGTGTTTATTGTGGAAAGAACAAACCCGATATATACCTATGATTGTTGAAAATTTCTATTCGGGTACTGACAAAAAAACTTTTACCACATGGCTAGGGAACTCAAGAGGACCTTAAATTGTGGGTTGTTTTTTTATTTCAGCGCAATTTCATTTTGGGGGTTTCCGTGCACCAGATCGGAAAAACTGACCACTGTGCGTGGCTGGCGTGTCATGAATTCGAGCCTAGTATCCCTGAAGGTCCGCGGAGCAGAGAGGGTCGATACACGTTAAATATGTCGAGTCTCAAAGATCCTTCCATTGGTGTGGTGTGGAAGTTAAGAGAGGGGGTGCCAGCTCAGAAGTCACTTCGTCACTTTACAGCGGTTCAAAATTACGAGGTTCGTCACTAATAGCTCTAGTGTAGCCTTATATGCGACGTATAAATATCACTCTCTCCCTTCTCAATTCATCTCCGCATTTTAATATGTACTTCAATATAGGGCCTCTTCAAAAACAATGTTCCTAATCACCTTCTCGAAATTTCACTGAACTTTTATCTCGTCTTTGCTTCTAAAACTTGACAAAGCAACATCTAATTGTCCAAGAAAAAATATTGTTTCTCTCCATGTTACACAAAAACCGATTTTTTCGAAATCCTGCCGCTGGGATTCAAATGCCAATGAAACATAAGGTATAGTTAGCACAAATGGGTTGCCAAAAGTTTAATTTAACTGCAGAGGAGTGCCAAAAATGATTTACCTAGGGCAAGGAATGCGAACCAATGGCACACTGCACAATATTTTGGACACGCCACGGATCGAAATGGTTTTTGCATTTTAGTTCAGAATAACAAAGTTCACAATGAAGTATTACGATCAAACGTGAGTGATATGCTTGTGATGCGAAGTATGTCTACGCATAGCATAGTAAATTTCGTTGACTGTACTTAAAAGTTTATTTCTGTTATATTTACGATTTCTAACCGTTATTTCACATAACTAGTTCAGCAACAAAAAAAAAGTGCAAGATAGTGTAACAGAGAATTTCAAACTTGGTGGAACGAAAAGTACGGCGTGATTAGTGAAAACGACAAAGCTTTGTGTGTTTTATGTTCTGGAACAGTTGCATTTAGAACATCGTGTGTAAAACGGATTCCAGACATATTTAAATGTTTTAAGAAGCTGGATCATGCTATTTTAACCATATTTTCATGTACCTTTGATTGCAAATCATTATTTAAAGAGAGATGAATAACATTAATGACTTGCTTAGAAACCGTTTGACAGATTGTTGCAATTAAAATGCATTCTGCTAAAAGTTATATCTTGCAATCCTAATATGTTATTTATCATCTAATCTACATTAACAGAAATCTTTAATTTAATAATAACAATGTTATGCTTTATATATAATTTGAAGTATACGTATAACTAAAACATTTATACTACTATACATTACAAATGTATTTTTTCGTAGTAAATAAAGAGTTTTGAGTTGTTTGTTTAGTTTTATTAGTTTCCCAATAATCTCAAGTCAAAATTATTTGACGGCACGTCTATAACTCATTAAACATTTCTTTAGAAAAAAAATGGCACTTTGATCTATAAAGGTTCGCCACCCCTGCCCTAGGGTGTTCCCCTACTTTCCAGCTCTTTCTCAAAAAATCGCTTACGTCATAGATCGTGATATTATAAATTTCTCCAGAAATTTCTAGAATAATCCATAGGTCACCAAGTTAACAATATGGTTTCCAAATAAATTTGTTACAGCCTCACGAAAAGCGTTTTTTGGCGAGAGAGATAAAAACACATCATTGCTTTATGCTAGACCATATGTAGAAAAATGTACTTTACTTTCACGAAAATAAAGTTATCTTATGTGGGTGCATTTTGTAAATTTTCTTTGATTTTTCTACGTTACTACTCTAATTTTATAATTTTTTAAATCGACCACAATCATCTATATACTTTTACATTTTAGATTTTCCATCGTTTTACTTCGGTTTCTTTTGTGAATTTTACCAATAACTGTCATGGTTTATTCATGATTCAGATTTTACAGCAAAAAAAAAAAAATTTACAATATCATTATAAGAAAATATTTTTATTTAAGTACAAAAAAAAAAAAAAAAAAAAAAAAAACGTAAATAAAAAAAATTAATTTAAATTAATGAAAGAAAATTTAACATGTTCTTTCATTAGAATGAAGCTACCTCTTAATTTCTCAAAAACTTGCTTCAAAACGTATTGCAAATTAAGAGGTAACATCATTCTAATGAAAGAACATTTTAAATTTTCTTTCACCTGGTTCCTAAGGCCAGGAGTTTGCTATAGTACTACTGTGGTTAATACATATACTTTCACTATATTAACTAGTTGTCTTAGGTTTATAACTATTTTTTTGAATTATATATATATATATATTCGAAATAATACAACGGTCCCAACAAACTACTACGTAATTTTTGTGCATTTTTTCTCTTTACTCGAAACAAAAATCTCTTAAGACGAAAAGATTTTCCTTTTCTAAATGAGCAAAATTCGGAAAATACCAGCCGCGCAGTTCATCATCGGAAGAATTCGTTGCAGTAAATGATGATAATGTCTGTACAGTACAAATATTGGCAGACAAAGACATTTGGATTTTATTCAAAGCTCAAAAAATATCACTAATGCAGATTCCGACAACAAAAATGAGGTGAATAATGCCACGTCATCCGAAATCAGGAACATCATGCAAAATATGCGCAGTAATTTAGACGCACATTCCAGTAGAGAAATGAAAAACAAAATGGACGATATCGAACAATTTGTTGCTACAAGGTATTTAATGTAATACTAACTAAACTTAACTCAGTGGCGCAACAGCCCATGAGATCTTCTGTGCCCATATCATTATAAATGACCTTGGGCCCTGAGGTGCACTCATTTATCGGGATGAAAGGTTGAGTCGACCCTGCCCAAGGTTTGAACCTCGGACCTGTTGTGTGGAAGCGCGATGTACTACCACTCAGCCACTGGGCCTCAAACGCAAGATTATTTTCTAAAAACTCAATAATTGTTTTCTTTTTCAAAACCTTGAAATTTTTGAATAAATTTC
>BMAO01009729.1:0-24297 GCA_019973975.1 Trichonephila clavata | reverse complement strand
GGTCAATGCTCATAACAATAACATCTATAATGATTACGCCGATTTTTGTGCAAAAAAAGGCTGTTTATGATTGTGAAGTGTTTTCGGTCCCTTCTCCTCGCTCCTATTTCTCTAGTTCCTGAAATAAATTTGTCCTAGAGTCTTGTACCTCCTATTGGAATGATTGTAATACGGGGCTTAGGGTCAAACGCTTTTTTAAAAAATCCTAACTTTAACATTCCTCCAATTTCTAAATAGCTGGTCCATTTTCTAACTAATCATGGCCCTTTCCCCACTTACTTGCACAGGTTCAATCTTCTTTTCTCTCCAAATTGCATTTGTAGGTCGCCCGGGGAAGCCGACCATTACGTTTTCCACTGTCCCTTCACTGCCGATCATCATCTTGTTAATCCCAATCCAAATGCTCTTACCCCTTGGGTCAACTCTGTTACTAATAATCGCACTATCCACAATAAATTAATTTCTAGCTTTGCGATTTCCAAATCCATTTGTGATAGGCTATCTTAAGCCCTCCTTTTGCCTGTTTCTTGGCCTTCCTCTTGCTATTCCTTTTCACTTTTCATTTTTTTTTCAAAAATATAATTTGACTTTCCTCCGACCATTTGTTGGCTCTCGTCATTTGGCCAATGTCTCCCCTCCCCTTCACCTTTCTTCTCCTTTTTAGAATGACTGGTTTGCATTCCCTCTCTGTTGTTTTCATTGCCTTGGGGTACAAAGCTTTTGGAGAGGGGAGGTTATTGGATATGGTGCCTCCCCTTTGGCACCCCCCCCTGCGTTCTTTTGGGTCCTCTTCCAGGATCCCACTCTGCTGCCGCTCGTGAACCGGTCATTATTGCTCTTTACAAAATATAACAAACAAAAAAAAAATGACTGGACCTCCGCTATCCTTTTTTGCACTTGCCTCCCCTCCCCTTTCTCGAATTCCCCTTTAAAAGGGGTTCCCCGCTTCTCTTATTACTTTTTTCATGTCTTACCTGTCTCATTAGTTAGACAGCGTCAGTGTATGTGTGTATGTGTTTGTGTTGTGTTTTTTTTTTTTTTTTTTTTTTTGTATTTGCAATGTTATGCAAAATTGTAAAGTTTTCCATCTGTATTCCCCCCCCCTTTTCTCAAAAATTTTGTGGGAGGGTCACTCCTTCGGGACCACTTTGTACACTTTTTTGTTTATCTTAATAAAGTTACATCTCGGAGGGTCGATTCACAGCTCGAAACCCCTTGGGAGGGCTTGATTCTCCCGAGTAAGTAAGTAAGTAAGATCAGATTGATAATTTTATACTCAGCATGAGTAGGCGTTGTAAGGCCTGCAATACATCGTCCGGGAGACATACTCAGTATTAACCATCATACTAACCATGTTATACTGTTTTTTGTAAATAGGTCTTTTTTTTTTTGAAAATTTGCTCCAGGGAGTAAAAATTGCAATTTTTATTAATTATATCAAACATATAGCATTTTTTTTTTTGCTCTTTACCTTTAATTATAAATAGACTTTACAAATAAGTCAAATTTGTTTTGCTTCTGTGTTTTTCTTTGCCTGAACTTTCTTTTCATTAATTTATAGACATGAGTGTATATACATTGGTGTCCAAAATTTAAGCATAAATCGTAAAAGGCGAAAAACATGGAGTAAATATTCGTAAAATTATTCCAAATTTCTTGCGGATATTAATTGGTTAAAGAAGAAAAATTGGGTCTATGCAAAAACTTTCAGTCGACTACGTCCTGCAGGAGATGTTACCCGACAACCAGTATCAGGTCGACCAAAAGACACAACCCCTAGCCAAGACCGATATCTGGTAATAAGTGCGCGACGTCAGAGAGGCAGTACTGCCAGAGCACTGGTTTTGGGGCTCACAGTAGCCACAGGAATATGAATTTCGAGACAAACTGTTTACAAGAGACTCAATCATGCTGGCATGTATGCCAGAATTCCAGAAGTTTGCATTCCCCTCACGTCTGTGCATAAACGCGATCGTTTGAACTGGAGATTTAAACATCAACATCGTATTGTGGGAGAGTGGGTCAATGTGAGTTCGTGACGAATCTCGGTTTAGACTGAGTAGTGATTCTCGGCGGGTAACGATATTGAGAGAACGTGAAACACGTTTTGAACTAAGAAACATATCGGAAAGACATCACTTTCCTCCAAGGAGAGCAGCAGAGTTTAGCAGGCATCGGGATGGACGACCGCACAGAGCTCCATTTCTTTGACACGGGGTCTGTGAGTGCTCAAAGTTACATATACGAAGTTCTTGAGCCTTATGTTTGCTTGTTTTCGAGGTGCTGTCGGTCCTGACTTCATATTCATGGATTATAATGCGCCATGTCACCGAGCGGTGCTGATTGATGACCTCCTTGAAACGGAAAACATCCAGCGCATATTGTGGCTTGTGAAACTCCCCTGATTTAAGTCCTATCGTGCATGTATGCTATATGCTCGGGAGACAAATTACAGCCCTTTCGCACCCACCAAGCTCCGTTACAGAACTGAAGAGAGCTCTCCAAGAAGCTTGGAACCGTTTGATCCCACAACTCATTCATCATCTTATAGCAAGTATGGTAAATCGCTGTGCAGCGTGCAAGGCTGTCAGAGGTGACCACACGCCTTATTAAACTGCAGAATCAGTATTTTATTTAATGTTTTCTTTCATTTTTTCTTTAAAGTGTGAATCCTTGCTATGTTCAGTTTTTTTTTTTCAAACTTCTACTTTAGATAATAATACTAATTATTATAATTCTTTTGATTTGCTTCATTATTTTATAATCATTTTACACTCGCATATCACGTTTCCCGCCATTTTGATTTACATTTCCTTTTTTATTTACATAATTATCAATTATGCTTAACTTTTGGACACCAGTTTATATATTTATATAATGAAACTATATTTTTGCAATTCTTTTCTTTTGCGCAACATTCGTGCTCCTCTTCAATTCGATTCAATTGGATGATCATATCCTGATCGTTCAATTTATCAGGATACCTTTATACACCTAGAAGAATGAGTGAAAAGATTGGAGTTCACGGGTGTTGCTCAAAAGTAAAGAATAGCAAAAGTGTAGCTTTAAAATATAAAAAAGCCTTCCAAAGGCAGATACTATTGTAAGAATTTTTTTTGGTTGCTGGTCAAGGAATGTTTCTGTAAGTTATGACTAATATATATTTCTCCAGCGAAGAGACCGGAACCAGCCTTTGGGTTACATTGCTTAGCACTTGAGAACGCTTACTAGACAGCACTACAGTGGCAGACATCTGCATAACAATGAAATATTCACCTAATGTCTTGAACTCTGGATAACATTGACAGAATCCCATCTGGTGGCATCATTTACAGTGACATAAGTAACACAAATATTGGACATCTATCTCATCAATTGAGTCTCTGACGAAAGTCATTTCAAAATGAATTTCAGTGCCGGTTGATATGAAATGGAATTACCGACACGGTTTCACCCCACTAACATCCCCAGCAAGGACTAGGGTTTGCAATCCCGTGTAGTATTTTCAATCCCGGGATTTCGGATTACATTATCAAAATACCGGAATTGTTCTTGGGATTAGGATTGGACTATTTATTAAAATTAATTTCATATTTAAAGTTGCATAATAAAACTGAATAATAATTAAAAATTGGTTTAGAATTAATTTTATCGAAACAAATAAAAAATTAATTTATCATAAAGAACAAATAAAAATAGTACATAATGGAATTTATAAAAAAAAAGTTTTTATTCATTTTTTGTGTTTTTGTAAAAAGTTTTTAAAAAACACAGCTCGTCCAGTGTTTGATCGTTGAAAAGGCTTCTTATCTTTATTCGAATTGTACTTGCGAAGTAAATGCAGACGTTCAGATTCTTTACTAGTAGGTGTTATCATTATTAAATAAGAGTATGTTCTTTTCAGGTAGTCAACATAACTCCCCCCCCCCCTTTTTAAAAAAAGAGACATTTCTTTTTATGAATTTTTTATGACAGCGTCTCAAATCTAATAGACTACATCGGTGCATATATCTCTTTGATAACTTTATTTAGTACTTCTTCTACATTTAATGGGATGTGTACATAAATTGATCCAATTATTGAATCAGAACGTGATCAATTTCAAGTGTTACCTCATTCGAAATTAAAGATGCAGTTACTTAAACTGTTAGTAATGCTATGGGATTTGAAGTGTCTCAAGTCTTCCAAGCACCTCCACTATTAATTAATGGCATTTAATTGAAGAAGGAAGTATGACAAAGTCTATTCTTCAGATGTTGCTTATTTTATTGAGTAAGCATTGCAATGAATCACTTAGATCTGTGCGACGTTTTTCTACTCAAGAAATGAGAGCTGTATATATTTATTTTTTTACCTATAGCACTTATAGTTGCACAAAAAAATTCTTCGTACATATTTTATAAACAAAATATAAATTTTAAAAAATTAAATTCTTAAGAAATTTTTATAAGAAAAATTTTTTTTTAAAAATAATTTAGACAAAGAATTATCCCGGGATTAATTATTTTAATCCCCGTATTTCGGGATTGGAAAAAACACCGGGATACACCGGGCTGCAATAAATACAAGGGACCTTTAAGGTTGTCCTACACCCCCTGTATTGAGATGCATAATGTTGAGCAGATGATTGGAGCTCTATATTTTCAATAGAAGCTCACTTACCGGATATATTTAGTGTGATGGAATTATCCTCCGATGCTTGCGTCTCTTCCGAGTTCCTCTTGGTCCTAAATTTATTTCTTGGGGCAAAAATGAACTTCCAAATATGACTTTTGTTGTTGAGGAGCTAAAATGTGATTATTTATCATGGACAGTGAATATGAGAAATATTTAAACTACACGCCTTAATGCTGTAGAATTGTGCTTTTGTTGAACTTTAGATTATGTTGTGAGGCTGAATGGACCGATTGGTTGTTTTTATTAACTTTCCATTCGAAGGCTACTTGAGGTCTATTGGTGACGGTTTTCTAAAAGTTTATGTGTAACTGATAGTAAAAATATAAGAAATATTAAAAACTGAAAATAAAGTATGAGTGATAAAATTAATTTAAATTAAACATTATATTTCATGAATATGCTTTTCTGAATTAATAAATTAAACAAATTACTGTTTACAGGCTATTAATTATACATAAGCAATGGAAATTTCCGTGGTGCTTCATTAACAATTATTTTGTTCGTAGCCTAAGTAATTACTTATTTCTTTCCGAAATCACTATATTTATCTAAATGTACATGATACGAAGTTAAAAGATTAGCTGAAAGTTTTGAACCTTTGTATGAAATAAATGATTACTTACAACGTGTTAAGAATGTGGTAGGCAGCAATAGTACCTTGTACAGTTCAGAACTTCTAAAAATACACCTTCATTTGGCTGTTTTTTTATTATTATATTTTTTTTTTCATTTTCAGTAAAGTTTGAGTTCCTAGGAAAACCATATCAACAAGTAATCGGTATTAGCGTAATTTTTTTTAATGTGTCGCTTTATTAAAATATAACACTTTTAATGAATGCGTATTTCAAATTAAGACGTTAGCTATTATTATTTTAATACGTATTAAAACTATTTTCCCCGAATGGACTCCATATTAGAGCTAAGCCTTTGCAGACGCTGCAAGTAATCAAAAGTGAAAGCTACTCCATTTGTGGTACAATCTACTGGCTTCTTCCATTACCAAAAATTGTGACGTTGGAATTTTATAAAAACATTCTAGGTGTTTGTTTTTTAAAATCTTGGCAAACTCATTTTCTACTTTTATTCTCATTTTGGCAAACAAAGCTGAAGCTGGAGCTGGATAGCTCCAATTTGAGATATATTAAATGTGAGTGAGAATTTGTGGGTGTTGTTTTTGTAGTATATATTAAATAGGCAGTATTTTTAATAATTTTTTTTCTATTTTATTTTGCTAAAGTGTGTATGTTACTCTTAAAATTATTATTATATCATTATATCATCCTAACCTCATTGTTTCAGATTTTGCTTGAATAAAAAAATTCCTAATTAAGTATTTTATAACGTTTCGTTTTTTGAGATATCATTGTTTGAATGCACAACAAAGTACCAAGTCAAATTTAGGCTAAATTTGTAGTAATTGCTAGTACGTAAATCTGGCATTTAAAGATTTAAAGTATTTTATGGTAATTTTTTTATAAAAAGCCTAGATGGACTTTTTGAAAATTGTACTTTCTACAAAGTAACATACATTAAACCCTAAACATTTAATTGAGGATATAGTAATTAAAAAATAACACAATTTCAATTTTTTCACCAAAAAATTACTTGATATTATATATTATTAAATTTAATTTCATATATTTTTTTTTACACTTTTAGTATTAAATTTCCAAATAGCATACATAATGGTAAATCACTGGTATATTTAGTAACTCTCACAGGGGTAATGTTAAAATCAGCATCAAGAATTCTGACCACTATTCCGTCTTTTGATCGGAACTCATTATTATCAGTGGGGGTCTCGATCATCCTCTCACCATTAATAAGGGCAATATCTGAATCATGACAGACAATAGGAGCTACACACAATATCATACAATATATGAAGAATTGGCCAAAGATTATGGGCAGTACTGCTATTGATATTATTTTCGAATTGGCTAGGCTTGGTCAGAGGAAACATGTGTGTCTCCAGTGGATACTCTCGCGTGTGGGTGTGCATGGTAACAAGACCACTGATAAGCTGGCTGTTAGAGGTTGTATTCTCCCTGACCCCAGTTCCTCTGCCTTGAGCTATTCCGAATTCCATTCCCTCAACAGAGCTAAAATTAATCTAACTTGGTGAAACCTTCCTGCTCATCTCTAGTACGCACATAATACTAGTCTATCTCTACAGTGCATGAGATCCAGGACTCTTTAGACGGCCTTGGCGTGCTTTAAAAGTGATCACCTACGTGGTATGACCTTTGCGCATTGAGTAAAGTCTTTCTTTAGCTGTCTCTGCTCTGTCTCTCTCTCTGCTTTTCCTGCTCATCTTCTGGACTGCTGGGATATTTTCCTGGGACAGTTATTTGGAGATAAAGACCTTGCTAGTGATATTATTATGTGGAAAGGTCAAATGGAGTTGGCCATTCTGCTCCAAGAGGATTGGAATCAACAGCAACATAATGATAACTTTGAAATGTGTATCTACTCCAAAGCAACTAATTTGACGAAGGTGATGTCCCCTGTTTAAATATGAAAATAATAAGCATACATTATTGTTTTCATCATATACACTCATGAACAAAAAAATAGCGCACCAAGAAGGAGTCGTCAAAATGAAACGAAATATTAATTAAGCTGTGGGAGCGGTGTGTCACTGTAAAGCAAAGACAGGATTGAGGTGTTCACCACGGGGTCTCCACACACGAACACGATTGTCATCACAGATGAGATTGAATCTGTATTCATCGCTAAAGACGACATGGCTCCATTCCACTGCAGTCCAGTTCCCTCATGCGCGGCACCACTCCAAACGGAGGCGTCGATGGGTAGGCGTCAAGGGCAGCACACGTAATGGGCTCCGGGATCTCAAATGTTCTTCCGACTGGCGCCTTTGTATGGTTCGAGAAGACACCCAGTGAAGGTGCTACCTGTGCCTCGATGGTGGTCTATGAAGCAGTTGGCCGTACACGTGCATTTCTTACGATGTGCGGTCTTCTCAACGACTGGTCTGTCGAGGACATCCTGAGCCTGGTCTTCGGGTAAATGACATCAATTGGATCCATTGGTCCCAACACAATCAGAGTGACCTAATTGACGAGCTACTCGCCTAGCTGACCACCCCACTTCCATATTGGCGATGATACTCGCCCTCTCACACTATGACAGCTGCTCCTGTTGTCTTTGAAAAAGGCGTAATGGCATGTCTATCTCAGCGCTTCCTTTGTAAACGTTCGGTTATCTGTTTTATACTTCACGGAGAACTATGTTAAACGCCATCTACCGGCTATACGCAATGCGCAATCATGCTCATTTTTAATCTTTTGCATATCTCCATGACATGTACCTTCATGCCAAGTGTCGTTACGATCCAAAATTATTTCTTTGTGAGCTAATTTTTTGTCCATGAGTGTATATTTTATGAGTGTAATAAATTTATTGTTAATCACATTTTAGGGTTCATTTTAATTTATTCTAATGAAACAAAGAAAAAAGTTTTCTGAATAAGCACAGATGAGCTATTTGCATACATAGAATCATTGTTACGAATACCATCGTTAAGAAACCACATCCATATACGAATACAAAAGAATAATATACAAATATAAATAAAGGAATTACTGCTCATTTTCATGTTGGTTGTAGTAAAAAAAAAGAATGAACAAGATAAAAGCTTAATTTTTAATGGGCCTTTATACACATAATGAATTTCTAGTGCTCATTTTATTCAGACCATTAGATTTCTAATCCTAGCTTAACATTTTAAGACAAAGAAAAATGATTTAATCATATATTCAAAGCATGGTCTTCCTTTCGTGTCGATTTTCTATGCCCTGCAGAAAAAAAATCTCCATTCAGAAGTGTTATCACATCCACTCCCAAAATTCTTCAAGCAATTTGATAACTAGTCAACATAACTATAGATCAATGCATAGAAATACTTTTTCCTTTTCCTTTTGAAGATATTGATTAGATTCAAGGAGAGCCAGAAATTTTTCCTTCGCAGGAGTAAGAGAAGGAATATATTCACAAATGCATTTGTTCTTGGCCATCGGGCAATTGACCACAAAGATAGACTCTTTTGGTTAATGGCGCAGGGGAGGTGGGTGAAAGAATCTTGACTATGTCTTGCGTCAATTCAGCGAGATATGTGTTTCTTGTCTTTCGTATAAAAAGAAAGAAAACTTTTTTATGCTGCTCATATAGATTACAAAATAGTTTGTTGTTAATCCGTGAAAATATATTCTTTTACCTCCAGATATAAGATTCTTGAGTATTTACAATACGTACAGAAACAATTCTTACACGGATTCTCACTACTTTTATGAGTTTTTGATACTTATATTTATTAGGAAAAACAATTCAAAATTGTATTAGAAATTCAAAAACCTTTCAAATAAATGTGTTCTGTAGATTCTTTGTTCAATAGATTTAAATGGCCCTGCATGAAGAGAAAGATTAATTTTTAAAAAATTTTAGGGAACAAGAATAAATTATAAGTCACCCATTTTTTTTCTTTAATTTAAAATATTTTCATTAAATGCTCTTTTCAGAATTTCCATATATTTAAAAATACCCTTTACCTATGATATGACTATAAAAATATGTTTTATTTGTACAAAAATAAAATAGATAAGAATTAATTAATTCGTTAAAAATATTGTGAAAAAGGACATTATTTATTCTATTTTAAGACTTTTTTTTTCTTTCAAATGACATGAAACAAAAATTTGATCTGAAGGAAAAAAGAAAAGTTGAACGTGATTACTCTGTAAAGTTTATTTTATATCATAATGAAAAAAAAAGTTTCTTTGCAACAGTATATATCATACAAGATAAAATTTTCGACGTATATATTTCAGTTGCAAATTTAAAAGTTTCGACTCTTTTCAGTGAATTCTTATAAATGCTATTGCTATTATTTAATTGTTTACTTTTTTATTTAATTTACCTCTTAATAATATCAGCTGTTTTGAAAAAACGAATTAATTTTCAATTGGACTTTATTATTATAAATAATAACATTTTTGCTTTTATGTGCAAGATGAGCAAAATTCTGTTTATTAATTTTTTATTTTTATGAAATATATTTTCTTTCATAAGTATAAAAATGTTTTAAGGTACGATAAAATGTACTTTAATAAAAAACAGGTTTATTGCATTTCTTAATAAAGACACACAAACACACACATACACACACATTTATATATAATTCAAAAATGTACACAAAATAGTTATAAACCTAAGATAACTATAGTCATGATAGAATAAAGTCTTATATCTATATATATATTTATATATATATATTACAATATTAATGAAATTTATTGTAGCACAAAAGGTTAAAAAAATCCTTGCAATGCTTATCCCATTGAATATTTTGCATTATATGCATTTATATTTGTTTTTTTAAGAAATGTGTTTATGTTTTGATGTTCTAATATATTAATCTAAATAGAAGTTAAAACGTGCTTAAAAATTGAGTTGATAAAGGTTTTATATCTATCAAACATTTTGTAATTGCAATAAAACGCTTCATAAATAAATGTTTCAGTCTAATAAACACTTATTATTTATAAATATTTCAAGACATTTCAAAATTTTGTCCAAATTTCTCTAGAACATTCAAGTTCTTTGAAGTTAATCTGAAAGCACAATTGTATTTAAAACCAGGAAAAGTAAAGTTTGTAATAATAGTAATAAAGATGATAATAGTAATCAAAATGTAAAAATCAGGATATCGTAGTCTTCCCGTGTGCACGTATGATTGCGTGAATATAGTAGTTAAAACAGATTTAAACCATCAAAGTAGATTTTTGTACTTCATTCTTTATATTTTCTTACTCCCAGATATATATATATAGTGTCATAAAATGAAAAAAATACACAGTTTAATAAAATTGATAGTACTAAATTATACCACTAACAAAACTAGATGATGTAAACCAGATTTCAAAAAACACATTATAAAAAATGATAGAAAGGTATATTGTACTAGAATTAAATAAGCGAATGTATAGAGCATGGAACAGAAGTTAGAACTTTAAAATTTAGGAAACCAGAAGATTCCATGGACTAAAATGAAGACCTATTATGATTTCTAAAGCTGTTGCTGAACTAGGACCAGCAAAATTAGGGTTAAATATATTTTACGGATCCAACACTTCCCCGTTCAGCAGAAATTTTATACATAATAGCAAAACATAACCAAATTGAAAAGTTAGACCTAAAACCAACCCCGTGTAATTTGTAACCAACAAAAAAATAAAATTAAAGCAAAATAAAATATGAAAGGAAATGAAATTTTAACAAGATATAAATAAAAATAACTATTGGAAAAAAATAATAACTTACGTGAAAAGATGCAATTCACAAAAAAAGATTAAAAAAGGCCATACCTTCGAAAGCAACCACGCTAAATGATGTTAAAAATTACGTGTAAAACCAGTTACGTGTAAAGTTGGTAAAACCAGAAACAAAAATTAGTGGCGCAACCTAGATAGTTTTAATGTAATTAAATTAATCAAACAAAAACCAATTGCAATTAAAAAAACAGAGAAAAATAAGTAAGCGTAAAAAAGAGAATGAGAGAGATAACTTAGAAATATATTTAAAAATTAATTTATTTGGATAGTTGTATTCCAAGCAATTATTGCAGAACAGCTTATAATTATTTTGTTTAACGTCAATATCTTTGACTAAATCATTGTTTCTTTTTATAAAATTTAAGATAATATTTCTAAAAATAGATAGGTGTAGGTTACTACCCCAAAAAGGCAATGTTAAAATCAAAAGAGTCTCTTTTATCAAAAATATTACTAATTAGTATATTATTCTTAACATTTAATTGAGGGTCTAAAAAAATTGCAGACTCAGTACTATAATTGGTTTTTAATAATTTCAGATGTTGTGTATAATATTTAAAACTCGGAACATAATTTACTATATTAATAAAGATGATTAAGTCATCTATGTATCTAAAAAGGTAACAAGAATCAAAACTAATGTTATCATATTCATAAAAGTGAAAATAGATATTGGCTAAACAGTTACTAGCACGCCCTTCTTGTGAAAGACCTTTAATTTGCTGATAATAAGAGTTATTGTGAAAAATATAATTTTCATTTAGCACTAGATGAATAATAGAAAGATATTTATCATAGTTAATTAGTTTATTCAAAGAATATTTGTTATAGGCTATTTTGAGAATTTTAACCATGTCCCCAATATCTATGAAATTAAATAAATCCTCAAAGTCATAGGTGTGAATAGAGATAATTTTTTTACCTTGAATATACTAAACTATTCTTAACTAAAATCGAATGATCAATACTGTCTAATGTGGATTGAATAATATTTTGTAGCTTTCTACCCGGAAGTGTAATATAAGTTTAAAGCCGTTCGTTGTAGTTCTAAATTTAATAGGATTTTTATGAAATTTTGGAGTTGGAAAATATGAGGGAATTTAATATCCGAAATGCGTAAATCTAGTTTTTTATAAAAAGCAGAAATTCGATTAAAAATTTCTCTATCACTAGAATTACATTTTTTAAAAGCATTATTATTATAAAAATGTCTATTTAATATATTAGCATACAACCACTTGCATATAATAGCATAATTACCCGGAACTTTATTGACATAAACAATAATGAAATTCTTTTGTAGTTCTACAATATGCTTGATATATATATATATATATACTTGAATAATATTTTTAAAAACTAGGGTTTTTTTAAATCATCTGTCCTGTAATATTTGCGTAATAGAAGGTTTGATTTTCCTTTCCTTATATTTAGGAATATTGTACGTTGTGTGCGTAATAGACGGATATAAGATAAGATATATACAAAATATTAGATTATTTGTTTTCCTAGATAGAAACTGCCTTCTGAACTGTTTACTAACTGTACGGCCATAGGTATATCAAATTAAGGTTAAGTTTAAATTTTTTTTTTTAAATTGAAATAATTGCAAGTTTTTCTATGAAATTTTCTTGATTAATTTTAACAAATTGACCTTTATATATAAACTACGTGTCACAGTGTTTGTCCACGATAGACTCCAAAACTACTCAACCGATCATAATATAATTTTGCATACTATGTGTCATTTCGTCCAACTTAAAACATAGAATAGTTTTTATTTCAATTAATGATGCCATAATTTTTTTATTGCCGGAAATGTGAAGAATCCGTAAAACACATTGCCAGACTGTGCGAATATTTCCGTAAGGGAATAATAGCAAAATGTGGCAATGTTCATGTGTCTGTGGAAGCAGATATTGCAAACCAAAATGCACGAAAATTAAGTGCCTGGCCTATTTCGGGGTGTGGAATCTGATTTTCGAGTCAGTTTACAAAATAACCGTAACTTTGCTGGATAAAGCCGGTCGACCGTATTTTAGATACAGCATAACAGGGACTTACATTAAAAGCCTTGAATCGTGAAAACTTGGACCCTGGTGTACTTCTAAATGGATAATCCGAATCTGATATCCAATCTGAGATATAACTGTAACTTTACCGGGTAATTCAGGACGGTCATTTATTACGCAAACCGTGGCAGGAGCTTACCCTTAATGTTTTGGTGCGAAAAAAGTGCGTTTTTGTTGTAATTATGGATGGTAAAATAGAGTTTGAAATCGAATTTTAGAAATTCCTGTAACTTTGCCAGATAATGCCGGATGACCCTAGTGCCCCTTCCAGGGACTGAACTTGCCGGCTCAGGGGAACAAAAGTAATTTACAGTTGTATCTAGGGGCGGGAAACGATAATTTGATACTTCGGAAACTTAACTAAACTTGCCGAATGTTCTCTGAATTAGGAGAAAAGGCAAATGATTCGAGTCCCGAGTCCGGATTTTCATTATCTCTAACGTCTGAACTTGCTCGCGCTGGTGCATCAAAAGTCAGCTCCGTGTGTATTTCGGAGTGCGAAATGAGAATCTGAAATTGAATTTTAGGAGTTTTGATAACTTTGCCGGATAATGCCAGCCCATCGTTTTTTAGACACACCATAACACACCTTGATTTAAAAGCCTTGGATCGTGAAAACTTGGTCCCTGGTGTATTTCAAAATGGATAATCCGAATCTGATATTCAATCTGAGAAATAGCATTAACTTTTCCGGATAATTCAGGATGACCGTCTTTTACGCAAACCACGACAGGAGCTCAGCCTTAAAATCTTGGCACGGGAAAAGTGTATACCTGGTGTAATTTGAGATGGTTTCAGCGAGTCTGAAATCAAAATATAGAAATTCCTGTTTTTTTTTGCCAAATAATGCCGGGGGATCACAATTTTCTCGGACAACAGTACCAGCCTAACTTGCCGATGGAGAGACGCAAAATTTGGGTCTTGATTGTATTTCTGAACTGCTGATCCGAATATCCTTAATACAAGTCATGATAATCTCATATCTACTTCAAATATAATGCATACAAAAGTATTTTGCACGAACTGTGGAAGGGGCTTGCTTTAAAATTCTTGAGGAAAGAGAAATGCTTTCCGGGTGTTTTTCTGGATGGTAAACAAGAATAATCTGAAATCGGATTTTAGAAACTTTCGTAGCTTTGCTGGATAATGCCGACCGTCCGTAATGTCCCCCTTCAGATACTGAACTTACAGGAGCAAGGGTGTCGAAAGTGGGCACCGAGTACTTCTCGTGGTGGGAACGAAAATCTGGATGGGGATTTCAAAAGCTTCCGTAAATTTTCTGGTTATTACTGGAATGAAATCAAATGGCTTTGCGTTCGAGATTCTCCTCCAGATTTTCATTCCCTACAGCAAATAAACTTTCAGGTGCAGTCATGCGAAAATATGACTGCAATAGGAAATTACATCTTCGGGCATTGTTGTCACTTTGTTAGATGGTATAAAAACTGCACATTCCACATCAGCTGTCATTGGACATTCATAAAATACTAGATGCAATATGTACCATTGAAAAAAGAGTGGATTGGCTACAGTATTGAAAAATAATTCAATCATGATCAGGGATAAGTGTACCATTAACCATAGAAATTCAATGAAGGCATTAACTACATAGAGCTCTGCAAGATTTAAATGGCAACGAGAGAATATTTGGTGTTGCTACTTTTTTACTGTTTGGTGATTTCCAACAAACATTAATAGCTATCACACGTTCTATTTTTGATCACAGCGATTAACACTTATTTAAAACAATCATTTTTATGGTCGAACGTGTAAGCACTTCGACTGACCATAAACACGCGAGTATATTTTCAAGATGATCAATATGAGCAAATATTTCCTAACCAACCACTGAATATTGGAAACGGTGAAGTAGAACTCCGTCCCAATACATAATACATGGGATAACCAGACGATTTCTGTAATGTTCTTTAGGCAAAAAGGAATTGATTGAGAGTGTCTTTCCGCATGTACTGTATAATTATCTAGATAATTATTGCCTCTGTAACCCTATTACTTAATCAGAAAAAATGCTGATATTGTGATGAAATAAACTTCCAGACACAAGGTTGTTGCCATTTGATCCAACGTCTTTTAAACCAATCGACAATATTGTTGATGGAAACAAAACCGTAAATTTTCCAACCGAGTTTTTGAATTCTCAAGATGTATCAGGAAAGTCACCACATAATCTTCGGTTGGTTCCCTAGTTATTATCTGCGTAACTTAAATTCACCTAGATAATGCAACGGTGCACTTTTGTTCATGAAAAGAACTATACCGGGAACTTCTTGAAGCAAACATTTTGACTGTAAATTTAAACGAAACTTCGGTTCTCCTACTACGGAATTTGTTGCCATATATTCCACTGATACCGCCAGAATCTCTAATACCATTCAAAAAGGCTTCAATTCCTGATTCGTTTGGCTTTCACGATGACCATAAATGAATCTGAAACACGAACAATATTCATTTGATACTTGGACTTATAAATCCATGTTTCTCGAATGGGCAATGTTACATGCTTACGTGTGCGGAAACCGTTGAATCTATTTGAGTTAGCAAAATACGGGTTACCGAAAAATATTGTGTGCCGATTAGCGATTCGTTGTTATACTTTAAAATGATAAAAATAAATTTAAAAATTACAAAGAATCAACGTTATTCACCACATTTATAAAATTAAATTTTCATATGTTGTTACTTAACGACTTCGTTAGTAATTCATGCATTATACTACACTCAAATAGGAGATGAATGAAATGCAAAATTAAAATAATTCTTTGTTTTATACTTCATTTCAACCCTCCAAAATATAAACGAAGATTAATTTGACTGCATTGAATAGCTTAGGATAATATTGAACTAACGTATTAAAACAAAGCCACAGCCACCCGTGGCGGGTCAGCTAGTATATATATATATAAACATATTCTACAACGTGCGAACTTATACAGTTGAATGGTATTTTTAAAAAATAGGGTTTTTTTTAAATATCTGTCCTGTAATATTTGCGTAGTAGAAAGTTTGTTTTTCATTTTCTTATATTTAGGAATATTGTATGTTGTGTGCGTAATAGAAGGATATAAGATAAGATATATACAAAATAATAGATTCTTTGCTTGCCTAGATGGCAACTGCCTTCTGATCTGTTTACTAACAGCACATCCATAGGTATATCTAATTAAGGTTAAGTTTAGATTTTATTTTAAAAAAACTTGAAATAATTGCAAGTTCTCTCTATATTTTTTTTTTTGAAATTTGACTGATTAATTTTAACATAATAATATCTTAGATATCTACGAAAATCACCATTACTTCATTTTATATAGCGAGTTTAATAATAGATTTTATATGTTTTTTTTCTGTGACTCAACTCCTTTGCAAGTGGATTACGATCATAATTTTGGCAATTATATTGTACGTATTATAATGCAAAAGAATTAATTTTTGTTCTAAACATTTATTTATTATCAACAAAAGTTAAAATTTTAGGAGATCTGAATTTTATAATGCAAAATATTTAGTTATTTTTAAGTTTTGCAACTGTACATTTAAATTATTCAGTAGTTATAAATGCACAGTTGCAAATATACTTTCATATTTTTATCGTCTGCTTTAATTCCTTAATTTTTATAACTTTGATTTATCTAAGTACTTAATTTATTTGCTTAATTTATTTGCTCTCTGTTTTCTTAATAGTTATGTTTCTTAAGTTTCTATAATTTGTAAGTATTCTATGTTTGTTAACTCAAGAAAATGACACTGTTAAGCATAATCGACGCTAGTTAACTTGAGTAATTTTCTAATGTTTGCATATTTTCGATATACTATTATTCATCTCGATATCTTTTTGTCCCTTTGTTTGATTATACGAAAAAAGGCACCTTGTGGAATAAACTTTGACGGCTACTCTTCACAAGTAGTGACCTCATTCAGCATGGATCTTTGGAAATTAATATGTTGAAAAATCTGGCATTTGATTTTCATGTAAATAATAATTTCACTTCTTAATTTTTAATACATCATATCTAGGCACAAATATGATAAACGATTTGGTATTCCACCTTATGCTCCTAAAATATTTATAAATTAACCATAACAGTTCTGAATATTGCTGAGATATTCTAAACTCTCAATCACCTATGCGTATATTCATAATTACTTTTAATTAATCATTATGAATATGTGTACGTTTATAAGGAAACATAAGTATTATATATTCATACGAACTTAAAATATCAAATAGATCAACGTTTCATTAACAAAAATTAGTCATCAAACATTTAAAATTTTAATATTTATAATTGTAGTTTAAACACACAGTATTTTTTGAGACTCTAGGTAGACTCCTTGTGTGCCAACAAGTATAACACAGTGCTTACAAATGTAAGTCAATACTCAATCAATAGTGGTAGGAGTATTGACTTACGTTTGTAAGCCTTGTGTTATACTTGTTTTCACACAAAAAGTCTACCTAGAGTCTCAAAAAAAATTATATTATATGTGTTTTTCCTCTGAAATACTTTTTGTAACATTTAAAGAGAAATTCAAATTAAACATTAATTATTTATAAGTATTAATTAATTCAGAAAAATGTAATTATCTAAGGCTTCTAAAGCATCTAAAAAAACGTTTATTATAATTATGATAAAATGTACCTCTTATAAATATTTAAATTGATCTTAATCATCTTACAATGAGATTATGAGTAGGAACGTAATGAAAAATGTGTTACAAAACTTCAAATTAGTAAGGTAATAGTGACATGGATCAAATTTATACTTTTAGCTTATTTAAATAAGATATTTGGAATGTACATAAAATAAAGCACTAATTTTTTTTCTTCAGGTTTTTTCAGATATTTTTCACCAAATTCTGTAACTCTTTAGAGTATTTTAGTTTTAATAATTTAACTTAATTCATTGAATTTTTGATAATAAGTGTGTGTATTTTTTTATCCTATTATCGTTATATCCATAATTCTATTGATATTTGATTTCTTTCAAATAAAAATTTTCAGACGAAAAAAGACACAAATACTTAGTTTAAAATAACTTTCTAATTTACGCTATTTTTTACGTACATAAATGATTTCAAATCTTCAAGTTTTTTTTTTTTCAATCAAGAAGGCAAAAGTATGGCTTAAGGTTACGAGAGTAATTTCAAACCTAATGAACATGCTTTCTAAGCGTTTATTTGGTTGCCAATATTTTTATTAGCCTTCATTGTGGTCCCTCTTTATCAGAGGGATGGATTCTCTACCGATTTACAGACTTTCAATTCCATTTAAAAATTCACCTTTATTGATCTGTAAATTACTTGAATGACAGAGGCACGAAATACAGCCATAGCTAAATAAATTATAGTTTTAAATTTTTTTTAAAAAAACACGCTTTATAGTTAATCGAACTAAAAAGTAAAAACATAATTCTTAATATAAGGGGGAAAAAAGGATTAACGAGAAAATTAATGTCATTGTTGTAAAAGAGTGGGGTGGCTTTTTACACTAACTCTGCATTTTGGAACAGAACTCGTAAGAGATTATTACAATTGATATCGAGCACACCACGCGTTTACCACAATGACATTAATTTTCTCGTTGATCATTTAATTTTTAAATTAAAAATTATTATTTTTCTAAAATTTTTAGTTGGTTTAACAATAAAAGATAGTGTTTTGGTTTTTTTAAACTATAATTTATTTTTCATTTTTTAGTTAGATCTACAATGACAGTTGTTTTTTTTTTAGCTTTTTAAACTATCATTTATTCATTGATGAATTATTTTAAATGAATCAGTTACTTTTAGAATCTGGTATACCAATTGGCTTTTTCGCTTTAGGTTTGTATTGTTTTATTCGCCAAATCTGGAAATGGGATCTGGGATTAGTCACTAATTCTGGAAAGGGGATCTGGTATTAGTCGCCAAATCTGAAAATTGTATATTATTAATCCTGATGATCGTTATCAGGACAAGAAACAAAAGTATTAAATTATTGTAATGCTATCGATCCTTGACAAGTGTGCAAAACTTCAAATTATCTGATATTTAAAAGTGGGCAAAAATCGAGTTCAAATATTCCGTTACATAAGGTGAAGCTTATAAAAACATGTTAAAAACAGAGTCATCGCATGTGTTCTTTTATATTTATAACTATGGTAATAAATTTTTCCACTGCATTCATCTCAGGACTTAGAATGCAGAGAGTAGCACTTAACCGGTATCGGAGCAGGTCACCGGTTGTGGCACATACAATGTTCGGGCAACCATTGCCTTGCAAAATGACTGACCTATAATGACTAGAAACTGAGAGCAAAAGTTTTGTGTATTTTGCTATTCATTTTTTGAAGAAAAGCAAAGGAGCATAATACTGTGACATTCTGTCCTCAGGGTAACACTTTGTCTCTATTTCTTTAATTATTACTCTATGGTAGAGGTAATTATCATTCGTTGGACCTTTTGAAAAGCTTGACGAAATGTCTCAGATATTGGCAAAGTTGAAATTATCTAACGAGTACTGTTTTGCGGTACATGTTTAACTCACCACACACTTTCCAAAAACAAATGGGTATTTCGGGCGGAATTAAGACGTGTAAAGTTTCATTCTAAATGTGGGATGTTTTATCTCCAATACTTAGTGGCAACCACGACTGCAATAAGCTCCAATTGTACCTCGCCATAATAAAAACACAAAATCCATATAAGCATTTTGCTTAAAAAACTACTGACAGTTGTTTAGAAGTTTCAATTAAAACTGCTTTCTTTTTCCTTCGATGACTCTACTTACACCTTGGGTATTAATTTTGAAATGATCTTAGTATTAATTCCATTAATTGAAATGCCACCATTTAAATTATTATATAATTTATGACACTTACTGTAAGAAATTAAATTAATTTTTAAATAATTTTAAAAAGCATTGCTTGTTTGGAAATTTTCTTTACTAAAATTGGAAAAACATATTTGTATCTGATGGTAATACTAAAGGCAAAGAAAAAAATAACTTCCATTTTCATTTTAAAGTGTTCACTCTCTTTTTCCATCACAATCAGATTGAGAAATGATATTCCACTCAAAACAATATATTTACCAAGCTCACTTATCTTTTCTTTAAATGACTGTAAATTCATATTACATTTGCCGAACCATTTATCATTTTCAAACCGATGCTTTTCCCATGTACTTTCCAGTCTTTTATAAAACATCTTGTGGACGATCGTGATTAGATGCTCAAAACTGTTTTCGATGGAGGACCTTCAAGGAATTTTCGAAAAAGGGGATTTAACAAAAGTTGAGAGCTTTGAGAAATAAGTATCGGCAAAATTCTTCCATCGCTAACACGTCATCAATCACTTCAGACCTTGTCACGATTATTTTGATGTGTATACTTATTTATTTCTATTTCTTATTTTTCTTTTACAAATTCGGAAAGAAAAGTAACTTGATGATTAATAGAATACTGACTATTAGTCTCCCTCATGCAATTGGCTCATTTGCCTCGGTTGTATGCTCCCACATTTTAGCAATATTGGATATTGATCAATGGATAAATTTCTTTTATTGGCAGACACATAGGTATATACATTTTAAAATAATTAGTTCTAAATAATTTTTTGCAATTTAAAGTTTATCCATTGTTATTGTATACCTGGCATGCTAAATTATTAAAATTTAGCTAATTTTCAAAAACTAATACCAAACTATATTATCTTTTTTTATAGTTAATTTTCTTCATTTAAAATATAATTTATATTTAATACTATTAGAGATTACTGAACAATGGGTATTTTAATTTTCCTAAAACTGTTTTTATTAATTGGCTGTAAACATTAATAGCAATTAAAATATAATTATTCTACTTATTTTTCCTTGAAATAGATTGCGTATTTTTATCTTTTATAATTTAATGATATAATACTTTATTTCTCTATAAATTTAATGTAAGTTTATTAGTCACATAATTTTGATTGGTTATCTCATTTTCTCTGCTGTCACTTTTTTTTTATTCTACTTATATAAATCGCTTAGTGAACTCATTCATTAAATACTTTTAATAACATTAGTGTGGTTTAAATTTTAACCTCTTCTTATCGCATTTGATAGGAGACCGTCAGAAAATTCATAACCACTTAAATTCAATACTCATTCCCATTCCTATGTCACTACACATAATAGCTTGGACACGTTTTATACTTTAGAAATATCTATTTTTCTTAAAATTGCTTAGCAGTAGGGTTTGAAATCCCGTGTCATATTTTCAATACCAGGATTTCGGGATTCCATTATCCAAAACAAGGGATTGGTCCCGGAATTAGGATTGTACTATTTATTGAAAATACTTACATATTAGCATAACTGAAATCGCATAGTAAAACTTACCATATAATTAAAAATTGATTTAATATTATTTTAAAGAAACAAATAAAATATTAATTAATCATAAAAAACAAATAAAAATAGTACATAATGAAACTTTTTTTTTTATAAAAAAGCATCTTTATAAAAAGCCTTGTGTTTCTGTAAATAAGTTTATAAATAACACAGCTCCCCCAGTGTTTCATCGTTGAAACAGCTTTTTATTTGTGTTGCAAATTGTCCTGCCGAAGGAAATGCCTGTTCGAATTCTTTACTAGTAGGTAATATCGTCATTAAGTAGGAGTATGTTCTTTTCAGATAGTCTACAAATCTCCCTCTCGTTTCAAAAATGAGACATTTCTTTTTGAGTTTTGATGACAGAGTCTCATATCTAATAGACTGCATTGGTGAATATACCTCTTTCATCACTTTATTTAGTTCTTCTGCTACATTTAATGGTTTTTGCATATAAATTGATTCAGTTATTGAAGACAGATTGTGAATGAATTTCAAATCGTGCCTCATTTGAAATTGAAGATCCATTTGCATGAGCTGTTAGTAATGCAATGGGATTTGAAGTGTCTCAAGTCATCCAAACTGGTCCGCTATTAATTAACGGCATATAACAGAAGAAGGAAATCTGACAAAATCTATTCTTGAGATGTTGCTTATATTATTGTGTAAGAATTGCAGTGATCTACTTAGATCTATACGACGTTCTTCTATACGAGAAATGAGAGCTGTGTATATATATATATATATATTTACCTATAGCACTTATAATAGCACCAAAAAAAATTACGTACATATTTCATGAACAAAATACAATTTTTTTAAAAATTAAATTCTTAGAAAATTTTTATGAGAAAAATTTTTTTAAACATTATTTAGACAAAAATTAAATCTCGGAATTAGTTATTTTAATCCCGGGTTTTCGGGATTGGAAAAAAACACAGTGATCCCGGGGTTTTGGAATTCCGCAATCCTGGAGCTTAAATCCCTACTAGATGTCTTTCAAAAATTCTAACTGTCTCTATTCAAGTTAGCTGACACCGGATATCCTGAGGGTGGGAGAAATGTCCGTTTTCTGACCCCACTCACAATGGGGAGAAAGTTACATAACAAAATAAGAGAAAACATATAAAATTTCACGTTTTAACATACACACCCACCTTGAACCTTTCTAGGTTCAGCACATAAAAAAATTATATTAAACGTATACAGTACAAAGAAGTAAATAAGATACATTAACTGTAATTCCGGACTAACAACCCATTGAAAAAAATTTCAAAATATAAATCAAACAAAAATTAAATTCCGGGATCGACGGGCTGAAAACCCTACTTAGCAGCTATAATTAACCCTACTTAGCAGCTACTTCAAGCCTTTTCTTTGTTAGATGAACATGGTTTATCAAAGCCTTTAATAGGTATCGCGACAACCTAAATATCATTAGTTTATAAAACAACCAATGATACATGTTTTATGTCTTTCAGTTAAGTTTGATTATCCTTTCATCATAAATTTTTCTCGCGAGAGAGATCAAGTATTTCATTATAAGTCGTAAAATTACCTGAAAACAAAAGATGAGTTAAAATAGTGTTAACAACTATTCTCATTTCATAACTCCATACCATTAGGCAATTAAAGGAAAATAATGTATGCCCTAACAGAATGGAATGTAAAATAAATTTCGATTAAATGCAGTAACTCAAAATATATTAATGTTCAATAAATCATATTCGAATGATTCTTTTGAAAATATTTTTTACAATTGATTTGAAACTTACATCCAATTGCTAAAATTATTTTTAAGATGTAAAGAGAGCAAAATCTTCTATTTTTTCAAATTATTTGTATTAAAAAACGCATGATTTGGGTAATTGTGTGAACATTTCCAATGTTGTTTTTATGGAGTTTGAGAGAGTAAGTTCGAGACTTCATTTCCCTAAACTTTGGTGTAAGAGAGCTGAAGTACATTAAGTATGTAGAGTCTCAAAAATATTCTTGTGGGAAAATATAGACAATGAGGTACAGCTTTGATCTAGTCCTCTTTACTTGAATGTTGTTCAAAATTTGAGGTCAGTCATTTATAACTCTATAGTATTAACTTTAACAATAAATGGAGAAATGCATATATGTACATATAGTTTTACACAGCAATAAAAAAAGGGAATGAAATGAGATTTGGAGTAGATTGCTAAAATATATTTTTAAAATACATTTTTTTAAAAACATAAATTTTAAGCGGATATGAGCATATCTTGATATATAAAATGTAAATTATAATGTTTTGAGTTTATAATTATTAAAATATTTTTATTTCTAATATATATTTTACTTGCACTAACAATGACATTATTCTGGAAATCTAGACAGTTGATATGAAAGCGAAGAGTATTTTAAATTAAGTTTAAATCAAATTCTTCAAACTTGGTTATGTACATAATTATCAATATTAGGAAATAAGAGAGTCAAAACTTTTAATATCCGTAATTTTACTTTATCAAAATTTTTTACATTTATGTATCATTCATATTTTCAATTTGAAAATCAATAAAAAAATTGTTTAATGCTCATATATAAGTGAAACCTTTTAAATTTCTTTAACTATGATGTCATTTCAATTGTGATGATCGGTTTTGTCTGACAAGTAATTGACATTAAAATTGAAGAACATTTCCTGAGAAATTTCAATGAGAAATAAAAAAAAAGCTAAACTTTTGACTACTGGCTTTAACAGTATCTTCAAACAGGACTTTTGTCAGTTTGAAACACTTAAAATCATGTAAGAAATAGCATTTAAGATTTAAACTCTTTGCATTCAGTGTCAGATTAGCAACA